>JARKHS020033185.1:0-38840 GCA_030143305.2 Amblyomma americanum | reverse complement strand
ATATTGTAACTTTACTAGTGCCCCTTTCAGAGCTCCTATAAGAGGTTACAAATTTTTCACCTGCTGCGATGTCTCAGGGGCTATGGTACTAGCCTCTTGGCTGTGGCAGCAGCATTCGTTAGGGGGCAAATTGCAGACTCCTGTATTCTATGCGATGTCAGTGCACATTAAAGAACATCGCAGAGTCTGGCATTATATCGACTTCATCTGGCTCCTTATTTGTATACCCCCCCCCCCCCCACTTCATTCCTTCTCTCAGGCGACTTGGTCATAGTTGCAGTATTTCATTTTTCAGATTATGTCCCCCTGCCCCACCTCCAACATCACCTTCCTCAAAGTTCCCCCTTTACTGTTTTTATTTGCAGCTCCAAAAGGATCTTTTTCGACCGTTTCAAGTCATTCTTAAGCTTAAGATTTTCCATCTCAAGCTGATGGATTGCCGCTCGCTTTGCGAGCTTGTCGCGGTGGTCTGCTCGTAAGAGTCGCATCCGCAGCCGGTGCTCTTTACACTTTTGTGCCCTCTCAGTAGAAATATCATTAAGGCGAGCTGCTAGCTTTTGCTCGACCAGCGACTGCCTATGCGTGCCCGAAGTGCGGCTGGTACCTGCTGCGCTTTCTGCAGAGGCAGCAGGAAGCACTGAGCGTGAGGATGCTGCGGCTGCCGGTGTTGCCGGAAAAAAAAAAACGCTTGGCGCAGGTGGCACAGCAGCCGACTGCCTCGGTGAGCTCATGCGGCTGGTACCTGCTGCTCTTGCTGTAGAGGCAGCAGGAAGCACCGCGGGTGCTGCGGTTGCCGTTGTGGCTGATGTTAAGGAGGCTGCCATGGCCACTGGCTCCTCTACCATTTGCTCATCTTGCTGCGGGCTACCCTCTACATAGTGCCAGGACCACAGCGGGTCCTCTGTATCACCTAATGCGGAGGAAGTGCTTGCTATTAGACCTTGAAATGAGGGCAAATCCGATGCAATGTCGCTTTAGATAAAGAAACACTTCAATCTTTGCTAGTACTGTAGGCTACCTTAGCTTTTTAATGGTTTACAATGAAGTGGGTACTTTAAATGCATTCTGCGCTATTTTGTACGCTTGTATTCGTTGCTGTCAATGTCCTTTAAGTGACATTTTACCATTTTTGGTCGTGCAGTAACTCAATCAATGATTCCGTTAGAGTTCGTTTGTGACAAATCAGGAGGCATAAATCATGCACTTAGCCTGCTTCGAAGGGAAACATTTCCGGAATACATTTGTCACATAGACTGCCAATCATGCTCCTTGGATGGCCACCTTGGAAAATATGTTCGGCCAGTGCATTCGCACCTCTTAGCTGTAGCTTTGATAACACTGGTCACACAGGCCAATATATTTATGACAGGTCAAGACAACACAGATGCCACAGAAAATTGGACATGGCTACAGCTGTTATGCACACTTTAATAATGACAGAAGAGCTCATATGCTCAGAAAAGAACAAAATAATAAGCACAGAAGCAGCCTACAACAGCAAAAATGGTCAGGCACAAGCACCAGGCAGGTATGCTGCAATTCATTTTGCTGGGGTGTTTCATCTAATCCTGTAGGCATAAAAACAGAAAAGCAGTACATACATAGAATATGTATTCCAAGAAAAATAATTTAATATATATTTTTTGGAGCTTGCAGTACAACACACACACACACACACACACACACACACACACACACACACACACACACACACACACACACACACACACACACACACACACACACACACACACACACACACACATATATATATATATATATATATATATATATATATATATATATATATACCGATGGTGTGGGTTGGGACTCGCCGCCTGGGTCTGCTTGGTGGCGAACACTGTCGAAGGGGTTCGCCAAGCGAACCCCCATGTGGGATGCGACAGTGCCAACTCTTTGCAGGTCTTCAGTGAGCTGGCTGGGGGCCGCTGAGCCGCCGCCTAGGTATTCACAGAAAGCGCTGTTACAACCACTAGAAAAATCCCTCGATGAATATTCACAAACACTAAGCACATTCGATATGAACGCCAAAGTATCTTTTGAAATTTAAGCGGTACGAAGCAACGAAAACATGCATATTTATTCGAGCAAGCAGGAGCCTTTTTCTCTGACAGAAGCACGATATTTGCATTTATTTAGTAATACTCTCCGGGTGAAACAACCTTAAACATGCTGACTCCAAACTGCGGGTGCGTGAAAGCTAGATACTAACTGTGGCGGTGAAAACGCACAGCAAGAAAATTGGCAGCACAAGTTCCAGCACCTCACAGTTCACAAATGGTAGCAAGATGCTGGAAGTGGCAGAGGAATAGGTCACTTAGGGCAACTAGTGATAGCTGATCCGAATCAACGAAAATAATAGAAGGATAAGAATGGAATGGAGTGCATATGACAGGTTTTCTCAGATCATGAATGTCAGTGTACCACTGACCCTCAAGAGTACCGCTGGTCCTTAAGGGTAATGGAGTGGATTCCAAGAGAAGGCAAGCGTAGCAGGGAGCGGCAGGAGGTTAGGTGGGCAGATCAGATTAGGAAGTTTGCAGACATATGGTGGGCACAGCTGTCAAAAGACAGGGTCCATGGGAGAGGCCTTTGCCCTTCGGTGGGTGTAGTAAGGTTGATGATGGTGATGATGTAACTGAATGATCAACAGGAAATTCCTTAATGCACCTGTTTAGTGTTTTATGCTACCGTGCTAACCACTGCAAAGCATTACGCAGACGCGAAACAGCTCGTCACATAGGTTGTAAGCTTCCGTGCCGTCGCACAGCGTTATTAATACACGGCTTTAGCCTTCATGACAACTCTGAAAATGCATAAGAAGAGAGACAACTGATTTTGAGGAAAGAAAATGGCTCAGCAACTGTCCCACATATCTCCATGGATACCCGAACTGTGCCTACAGGAAGGGATAAAGGAGGGAGTGAAAGCAGAAAGGAAGAGGTGCTGTAATGGAGGTCCCAGGAATAATTTTCAACCACCTGGGGATCTTTAAGGTGCACTGACATCTCACAACAGCACAGGGTGCCTTTTGCGTTTCGACATCAGACTGCATTTCACTTTTGAAGCGAAACATTCACTACTCGTGCTTCGGTTTCCGTGTGCCTAGTTTTCACCTTCAGCCAGGGACTCCGGAACAGGGGGGGGGGGGGGGGCAAGGAGCCGCAGTTCCCCTCCCCTCAACCTTTCTTCAGAGAGGGCAGCCCCCCCCCCCCCCCCGAGTATTCAACTTCTTTTCAATTTTAGGGCGTTATTAATGCAGAGCACAGTGGAGCTGGGCTCACTGGCTTCATAGACAGTCATTAAAATGCTTAATTTAAGTAACCTAAATCCATCATATCCCAACAGAAACTGTTAACTGAGCTTTGTTCATGACCATGATTACTAGCATTGAAAAAGTATGGATAAACTTCTTTTTAATGCAGTCGATCACTCCTCATGTGCACATTATATATATATATATATATATATATATATATATATATATATATATGAATGAGCTTCATGTCCATCTGAAATACATGTTTGGACAGGGGAGTATCAAAATATAAACAAAAAGTAATTAAAATTTTTTAATCATTTAATGAAAGTATGGAATAAAGAAAATAAACTCGAAAAGGTCCGGAGTCCCTGCCTTGAGCTGAGGTCAAATTATGAAAATGGAAATTAGATCAACATCAATGAACGGGAATCGAACCCGCGGCTACGCGAACAGATCTTTAACGGCTGTTCGGCGAGACCACTACGCTACCGTCGGAGCGGACACACCTCTTGTTAAATTGCTCCACATTCTCGCGCCGTGAATTAGAGAGCGTCGTCTTCGACTTTAATTTGCTCCGTCCCGCGGCACTGCCTGCTCACCGTCGCCTTCTACGTAGCACAAATTCATGCTTTCGCTCAGATTCGAATGTCGTAAACATTCTCTGTATTTTTTATTTTTTGAGGACCGGAGGGGGAATCTAGTCATAAAATGCAGGCAGCAAGCAATCGGAACAGTTCTGTAATCTTGGAGAGAACCTCTGAATTCGTCAGCAAAAAAGAATCAAAGATGAAAGAAAACAGGACTTACCGGTCTTAAATATCTCCCGGTTGTCGCCCGCTTTCGCCTTTCGCCACTTATTTTTCAGGTTCTCCCAGCATTTCTTCAGCTGGAGCCATGTGCGTGGGCTCACGTTGCGATTTTAATTGAACTGGGTTTCTATAATCTCCCACTCTTTCCTTTTCCTTGCAACTGACACGGCATCAGTTTTCTTGTTTTCTAGTATGGCCTTGTGCTTGTCAACGAGGTCCAGGAGAAGAGCTCGCTCTACTCTGGAGAAGTTAATTTTGCACTTCTCCGGTTTCTCCATCACGCGCGCGTCGCAACACAGCACCAAAGAATGACGCAGTACAGAAAACAAAACACACTACAAATGTCTACACACTATCAATAAATATAATACAAAAATATATAAGATACAAGCAGTGAATTTAAAATTAAAATGCGCGATAACAATATAAAGCAGAGACAAAGAGCTGGCGATGCTGGCGATGATGCAACCGATGGACGCGCGCGAGCGGAAAGACTACGACGTCGACAGGAGCAGTACTACGCGCGCTACTATAGTGACGTCTTTGTTTGTGGCCAGACAAATAATATTCGTTCTCCAAGCTAGCCGAAAAAAACTTTTTGTTGTTGTTAAAACGTTAGTTGAGACTTGTACTATGTAATCCCAGTGCTGTTTTGGCGCTTCTGTTCTTTATTTGTTCATGAATTTATTAGATATACAGAAATGTTTGCTTAGCCTCGTTCCCATGGTATCTACTTACATCTAAAAGCGCTACTTTCATAAGTGCTGCTTAAGTGCCGTTTTTGAAACTTCCTTCGCCACTCATACTTTACTCATAACTTAAGTCACGAACTTAAGTCACACCTTAAGTTTCATTCTAGAATACGGCGGTGAGAGACTGTCAGAGAGAATGATTACATAAGAAAGTTAGCGGCAAACGTATTGAAGGGCCAATTCAAAGCGATAAGTTCAGCACTGAAAATTTGCGTATAATCTGAGATCCGGATATAATGACTCCAATCTAGTGCGTGGGAATAAACACCTACTGGTGCTTTTTCGCAATGTTGATAGGCATCTGTGAAAATAACTGAGTTGCTCAGTTAATCTTTCTTTCTTTCCTTCTTCTCTTACTCCTCCTTCATATACGCAAGTGGCTACGACGAGCGGAACTATTCATGTTTTCAACAGCTTGCTTTTCTGTGACGTTAGATGGCTTTGAAGAAGGATGGAAACTAGTGGTAACTTGTCAACACTTGCAGTGTCTCTCCACGACCCAGATTGTAGAAAATCTTGCAGTATATATTACTGTCCCCAAATGTAAGAAACACCAAATACTGCGTGAAACGCTATTAATACCATAAAGGACGCTTCACACCCTAAATGACGCTGCATCATCCTTATTTCTTCTGTTCGACTTGTTCTCCTGGGTGTAGTGCCCCGGTCAAGTGCGCAAGTTAAGTGCTCTGATGGGGAGAGCGCTGCAGTATCTCGAGTGAGACTTTAGGCTACGCGGTGATAATCAGAAAAGCTAAGTAAACTCGTAGTAAAAAAATGCCCACGGAAAAAGGGCGGAATTTCTTATGAGGTGGATGAAAAAAGGACCTAATATTTAGTTGTTCGACGTGATAGCGCAAATAAAACAAGGTAAACAGTTTTAACCATGAAAAACCAAAACAAACACAACAGAAGCCATGACCAGCCAAGCCAAACCACAACTTTGACAGCGAACAAGATGACGGCACCTAGTGGAACTGCACCTGATCTCGTTCCTTTGATGTGTTTCTTCGCTTGTAGCTATACCAAAGAAATCTTTTTTTAAACACCATTATGGCAAGTAAATAATCTTACGAACGCTTCTTTACACACTATAAACATCGTGCCCTCGAAGACGCTGCTGGCGAGGCTATGCACTCGGCCCCCAAAATGTGTTGTGTGAACTCTCTTCGAGCTGAGTGCTCACTTCGGCAAGCCCTCTTATGTTACGCCGTTTAACGGTGCCAAATTGCAGTTTTAGGAAGTGGTACTTTTCGTAAGCTCACTTTATTCTGAGCGCTTGACAAAGGTACAAGCGACATTTTCACGTGGCGTTCTTTCTGCATGACTGATACCATGCGGGAGCCCAACTCGCACGTGTTGCAAAGTAGGTAGCGCCACCTCCGCTTGAGTTATCTGACAAAACCCACTTATTTTCTGCCATAGAATACCGTTAATAGACTGCAATATTGCACATCACGTCACAGTGTTTCGGTAATGGGCCCCACTCAAAACATTATGGCTGCCTGAGAAGTGCAGAACGTCGGCTACTTGTCCAATGAGCAAAGAACAGCGTAGCGCTTTCGGCGAAAGCAGTGCGGTTTCTACGCATTGCGTGTACATGCGGAGCGCGGCGGGGGTGACACAATTCCCTGTTGCTTTGTAAGACGCTGCAGGGCTATTGCCCACACGCTGCACGGATTTGCTAGTTTTGCGTTGGAGCTCACCTAACAGATATACGCAGATTTTTGCTGTGCGATATATATTTCAGCGCTAAATCGTACTTACGCACCATTATTTTTCTTGTGGAGGCTTACGCGCAGCGAATTACATGATTAAGCAGATGATGGGTATCTCAGTTCCAGAACCCTTACGCATCTCTCTGCAAGATCTCCAAGCGAATAAATATAGATGAGAAATTCTATAAGAAACATAATTCACAAATATCCCAATTAGACAGAGATCACGGTGGTAAGAAATCAAATTCCTGCAAAATGGCATCCCTGTTTTTCCTGTGTTATTGTAAGAATGTACCAATATGATTTTTATTTCTTTCTAAATCTCTGTGCTTGACTAACTTTCACGGTCGACGGCATCTGCTCGTTTCAAATATCGGCGATTGACGCGAAATGCAGAGCGTAGGACGCACACCCTCACTTATAAAATGGTGTTCCGGAACAAAAAACACATTCATTGCGACCGTGCTAATGACGATACTTTAATTGTATAGACTAATAAGGAGAATAATTCCTTGTAGGTAATTTTCAATAATTAAATTCTTGAATTCCATAAATTACTTTGCACTGCTTTTCACAGCGAATGTTTAAAAAGTACTGCAAGCTACGTCCTGGTCCCAAAATTTTCAATCTACCATATCCTGAAGCGCACGTGTTACAAGAAATTTATTTCATAAAGGGCGCCGAGAATTCTAGGGCGTCTTACTGCGGCTATGGGAAGATACCACCAGCTTCGGAGCAAAGTGAGTACCAGAAGCACAAATTCCAGGATTGGACTTATGTGCTTGAGAGAGAAAATGCGAAAGCCTTTCCGTTTCCTGTTTCTTCCTTTATTTTAAGATTTTAAAAATTGTTACTTATTTTTATATATTTTTATTTTATTTTAGTGTTTTTGTTAGTTTCTATTTTTATTTCTTTGTTATGATTATTTCTGATTATTTTATGTTTTCTTGTTTAGAAAGCGTTATCATGCATTTACATTAATTTTCATCGAATCAGTCTCATAAAACCAGCTCCAAACACTATATTTATTTTGTTTACATTACTACATTTTATTTCAATTCATTACTTTTTTTAAAATTCATCGGCCAAACATTTCCCATTTCGAGATCTACTCACGCACTGCCTAACACAATCAAAGCTTTGCATATTTATCTCCACAGAACGACATACTCGTGCGGACAAATTACGCGGACACTTTTTGCTCATGTGACGTAACCATATAATGCCTTCGCATTAACAACAAAATGCTGTGCATTCGAAAAAAATTTAGTCGGTACCATTTGGCAGCAGTCGAGTCACAAATTTAAAGGTTAAGTCTGTTGATAAACCCAAGAAATATGCTAGTGATGCACATAGTGAGCTCATAGATAAACAAGATGGCTGATAGTGAAAGCAGCTTTCTTTAACCTTTGATGCTGCAATGTTCAGCATTTTCTTAGCGTTCTTTTCCTTTTTCAGCAGGACTTTTAGTCAAAACTAAGCGAACTCGGCGCCCTTGGGGGAGCTACACGCTCATCACAACTGGCATTAATTCTATTGTCTAAAAATGACGATCGCATTGCCTTGTCTTCTGACACATCGCTGGCCCTGTGAATTGCTCTCAAGTATTGGATGCAGAAGAAGATGATTTTTCGGTTTTCATGCGTTCTAAACAGCGTGTGTCAAGAGAAATCTAGGTCAGCGCCCACTGCTATAAGCGATATTTTTTAAACATGTTAATTTCAGAGATTTATTGCAGTCCTAGGTAAGTACTTAGTGTACTCCGGCCATTTTCTTTGCGAAGAAAAAGAACATTCCTTTTAAAAATTATTTTCTTTCACATCACAGCAAACTGAAACATTCGCGTTGCGCACTCGCAACCGTCCTGTGAGTTTAAAGTTTTCTCTCTCTATATTTAAATACATTAAACCTCAAGTGCAATCTTAGAGGAGCACAATCATCATAATATGGATTCAGATTATTGCCATCCCTGTTTAGCTGAGTATTTTAGTTAGTGGCTAAATTCTGGTGGAACACACAACAAAGCATGAGCTTCAAATATATTCTTTTGCATCACACATATCTACAAAGAAGATTTGTAAATATATAAGATCCTCTGCAATATATTGGTGTTTCTATGTGCCAGTCTCAAGTGCAAACCCGATGGTTTCAGTATTCATGAAATGTCGGCATCTGTGCCATGAAATCCTGTACATTTTGCTCTTTTCCTTCTTATTTCTATGCACCTGCTTACAAACCATATTTTGCTTCGTTATATCTGCAGCCAACATAATAGCAGGTATCCTATTAAGAAAGATCTCCACTTTAGCATGGAAAGCAGCAATAGTACACTGATTTTTACCTCTGCGGAGCATTACTAATGTATACCGCACGATATCCAGTTTCAGGCAGTGGCTCGAAAAAAGCTGCACGGAAAACAGTTTCACTTTTTTGCCTCTAAAATGAGAGAAACCTCATTTTTCTGGAAATATTTGTTTCTCACTAAGACATTCAGAAGACGTTCAGGAATTACTAGGACAAAAACTGCATGCAAGCCTCCTCTCGACTATGCTCATGGTCAGCGAAAAATAAAATCTGCTTTAGAACGTTTCCTGTGATGCCACTCAGACTGGTGACGTGAAGACCTATAAGTAAAGTAGCGTCTTTTCTGAACTACACTCCGCACCCACAGTATACTCTGCACATGAGAATTTTGGCATAAACTACAAAGTTCGTGCTTAGATAGTCCGAACCTAGTGTATAGTCTGCGCGGACGAATTTCGCCAGAAAATGAGCTTTTCAACTTCTCTACTCAAACTGCAGGGAAGCCGCCCAAATTTTCGTTAGGTGTTTCAGGAAACAAAGCAAGCGGCATGCGTGCATAATTTTCATGGACGTCAAGCTCTTTCTCTCCTGCACGGTTCGACTTCAATGTTTGAGGCATGCTCAACTTCAGTGAGCACGAATGCTACCGGCAACGCTCTCAGTTGTTTTTTTTTTCGCCACTATCGCCAGCGTTCTTCAAGAAGGACTACGAAGCCTATGACATTTTTCAACGAGGTTGTTTGGGTGTGCTCATAAATGTAACCGCTGAAATGCAGCCAGTCCAAGTACCGCCAGCAGAATTTGCTCGGACATCGAAGCTGATGGCATAAGGACGCGGATTTTACTATGTGGTTTACCATGGCAAAATATCGAAGACAAAGCGGGTTCCTGTTTTGTTTTCACATTGACATCCACGCTAAGCTTCTTTGCGTATGGGAAACGATCTTAAAAATTAAATTATCTATAGTCCGCACTGCGCAAAATTACACCGTTTAAACTTGTATAGTCCACGGACTATAGTCCGAAAAACACGGCACTCTGTGATTATGTTTCGGATGTGAATGACCATGCGACACGGCAGCAACGATGTGGCAGAAACACTATCTTGACACAAAGAGCTTGCTTGCGACTACAGCTGCTGCAGGTGCCATCTGTGTTTAGTTTTCTCATGTTTCGTACATTTTAAAAGCTCCGTTTTCAACCATTATTTTTGGTAAGGTCTTTGACATTACGTGCTAGTAACCTATAAATGCAGGCCAACACTGTGCCGTCAGTCTTCGTTAGACGGAGAAATAATATTACATGCGCGCCTACCGAGAAACACTGAGTGATATTGAGATCGTGCATAAGCAGACAGTATTGTTTCAAAGTAAATGCCTAGAAAAGCAGTGCGCATGTAGGAATACATCATCATCATTATCAGTCTTACTACGACCGCTGGTTGGAAAGACCTCTCCCATATCTCGCCAATTACCCTGATCCGGTGACACCTGCGGCCACCCAATACCCGCAAACTTCTTGACCTTATATGTCCACGTAACTTCCTGCCACCCCCAGCTACGTCTGCCTTCTTTAGGAGTCCAGGCAGCTACCCTTCAGGACCATCGTTTAGCGGAGTGGATTTACTTGCCGATTATAGCTGAGACATTCGTCCGCGCATATTGATGGTGCCTTAATACCAGTCCTGTTGCCGGAAACGTGTCTGAGGTCGGAAGGTACTGTGATTACTGCTGAAAAACAACTGAGGATGCATTGCGCATTGTTCCTCATAAAGATAGATACGTAGGCGCAGTGCCAAGGAATATTTGCAGAACTGGCGAGCACAAGCTCTGTGCCGCAAGTGCGGTGACGCAGCAAACCCCTGTAGCATAGTGCTAGTTTTATTTTTCAGGCTGTGGAATGCTAAAGCCAAGGAATGTATACATGGGTAGAAAGCACAACATTTAAAAATGCCTTGTGCTAAAAATCAAAGCATTGCTAGTTTTTATCTAGGCGAAAACCTCAACCCACAACTCTGACGTCAAAATTTCCTCGGTACATAATAATACATGCCCAATTTTGTTGAGCAAAACTGCCGGCTCGGAAGCGGCACCTCTTACAGTCCTTCACTTTTCATGCCGCTCTAGTTGTAATGTGCAGCCTTTCCGTACAAGTCCGCGTATTTCCGCACAGCTATCCGAATCTTTGAAGATACCGAATTTCACACCGAACCACCCTCGGTGAGCTTACCAAACAGAAATGTGCGCGGCTGCCTATTTCCGCATACACTTCCACCGTACACTCCTCATAAAACCTTAAAAAATGCCTGTTACTTACAGGTTCTGCAATTTCAGTTTTTAAGTCCAGAATTGCAAGATCCATTGTGCTGGCATAACGGTGCAATCAAGAGCAGAAAGTTACATTTTCGAAGGGGCTGCACTTCCTAGATTTCACTTATGTGGCCAGCATTTTTATTGTCTTTTTTCACGTTGTACGTCAATCGCCTAATTCTCAACACAGAACATTCTGCCCTGTCCTGTTCTTAAAGCACATGGTCATACGGTGGCTTGTCACCCCATCCGGGTTTCAGTGAATAGTCATTGCAAGCAAACACGCAACCGAGAGGTCCAGCGCAGTTCGTATGCTCGCGGCGACTCGTCCTCGAATCTCACTCCCGGCTAGCTCCACGTGGTTCGATCGAACTTCTTAGGGGCCATGTTCACCGAGAGCAAAACCCATAGGTTTTCTCAGGTACTTTTTCCTTTGTGTATTTCTGTACGAATGAAGCGCCTTAGAATAACGAAACCTTTCGTGAGGTAGGAGTCGGATGTTTACTTTTGCCCCTCAGCTGTCATCGCACGCTTTGCTTCTGTGACGCTGATGCCATTCGGTTTATCAGATCTCCGAATCGCTATGTAGTTTAAACAGAACGGTAGGCAGTGTGCAATGTGGGTATTTGCAGTTATATTGGTAAGGTTGCGCAGTATGTTCTGTAAACTTTATATAAGAGAGGCCGCGACAGGAGCTTACGCTCTCAGGAGAAAAATCTATTGCAACAGTGGTTTGTACGCTGTTAGTGAACTGCTAGGTCGTAGAAAAAATGGAACGCTTGCAAAAGAAAATAAGTATCAGCGCTACGAAATGATGTGCAAAATGTTGCTTAGAGCGCTGTAAGTTGTTTGTTTTGATTTACCCACAACTCGTTCTAAGAACCCTAGACAACAAGGCACGTGTTCCAATGCCGCTTCACGTAACTTTTTTCTAATAAAGCTAGAGGAACTGCTGCTCCATCTGCCTTCCTAATAAACGCTCCGGTTTATGAGCGACATCGTAGAGGAAGGCTTAGGATCAGAAATATTAATGTGCATAGGGCGTCACTTCACCCTTGTTTTGTGCTGAGGAAAGCTGCGGATGAGGAAAGCTGTAGCATGATTAATTCTCCAGGCATTGTAGCTAGGAAAAGAAAGCACAAGAGTAAAGGTAACGGGAACCTCTGACCTGTATGAATTTTGAGCACGAGGAAAGGAGAAATAAAGTTTTTAAAAACAGCTCGAATAAACACAACCACCGGTTATCAGAATGGTAAGAAGAGACCTTGAATCGCATGAACTGAAAGAGTTGTTCTAAAAGAACGTTCAAATAAAATGCAGTTCATTACACCTGAAAGCTATACTGCTATCTTTAGCCGCCGCTACTTTTAGGCCGCTTTCCAACGATTGGGTAATTTTCCGTAATCCATCAATCCCCGTTAGCTTTGATTGTAAAGAAAACATATATGTTGCGGGCAATGTTTTAAAATGTATCTCTTTATTATTATATATTGTCAGGTTCAGACTGTTAAAATGCACGAAATCACTATCACAGCATGTTCTATTTTAGACCGCTGTACATGCCAATATGCTGTAATGTCCCATACTTCATATAAACAAAACATTATGCACAGATCTTGTCGGTTTACCTGTCTGCTAAACATTATTAACGGGAATGAGCGCGTACATGTTCGAAATCAAATGAAATGGAGGCGTTATAGTCCAGCACAATCTCATTATTTTTTAAAGGAAAACTATGTGACTGCATTGTTAATATCGCTAGTGTCTGTGTTGTACATATCGCCAGACTTTGGTCGCATTTTGCTTAAAAGCTCTAATTTCAGAGAGCCTTCCAAAAAGGTGACTGCAGTGGCGGCTTTTTTTTTTGCAAATTGTGCTCTTATCATCGATAATTTATTATACCTCCTTCTTCCTCACAAAGACTTAAACTCCTTGTGTCGATCACGAGGTAGGAAAGTGAAATTGCTATAATCATCATCATCATCATCATCATCCTGACTACTCCCACTGCAGGGCAAAGGCTTCTTCCATGTATCGCCAATTAATCCTGCCGTGTGCCAGAGAAAGGTTTATATAAATGCCTAGTGGTGTTCACGATAAAGCCGTTGCCGACCTTGCACGCAATATCATAACCGGGAAATAAATATATCCAGCTTACCAGCCTGTGAGACGAGCATGATTAAGTTTATATAGGCGCGGTGACGTGTTTAAGGCGTTTTGGGTACTCAGCTGCTTAACAAAAGATGACGAATTCGTTCCTAGATGCAAAAGGCGCATTCCGATTGACGTTAAACTTTATAATGCTGCTATGCGGCGATTAGCAGGCCTGTTAACAAACATCCGGTGGTAGGTTTTCAGCTGCAGGTTTTCACTTCAGCTTCCCACGCTGCGCAGTCCCACAGTTTGCTTAATTCTGTGCAGTGAATTATGTTAATAAATCATCTCATGCAAACCGTTCCTGCTAACCCCGAACGGCGACCAAGTAGAAGATGTCCATGTGGCCACTCATCGGTACGAATTCGTTTGCCATTCGTCATTGAATGCAGCACAACGACGCTGCTTCCACTTACCGGGATCGGCTCTGCTAGCCGTGAACAGGAGCAAAATGGAGTCAACGAGCTTAATGCGGACTATACACCTTCAAAGGTCTGCGTAAGCTGTTGATTACCCGCTTTAATGAATATGCATTGAAAGTAGGCATACCGTTCTGTCGCATCGTGGTGTTGGCTTCCGTTGAGGCAGAAGGAATATACCCTGTATTATTCCCACTCTACAAGTATTCATTCCTTACAGCTTTATTTCTATTTGCTTGGGCAGGAATAGTTTGCAACAGGCGGAAAGACTGCGGTGTCGTATTGAAGGTGACGGAGCAATACATGGCTTGCCTTTAAGCTTAGTCATTCTTTAGTAACCAACAGAGCTTAATTCAGAACAGTTTGCAAGCCATAGTCATACAGGGCCATATGTTAAGATTCATTTACACGTCTGCAGGTGATCGTGCGGTTCGTGCACGGTTAGAGATTACCTTAAGCACCGAAAGGGTTCTATCACGAGGCGTGCCACAAGGAAGTGTTCTTCCCCCACGCTCGTTAACGTCGTAATGACTGGCCTTCCCGATTCATTGCAAAAAAATTCCAGGCAAGTGCGTTTGTCAATATATGGTGACGCCATCTGTATTTCAATGACTGGCTACCAACACAAGCGATTAGCCCTGATAGCTCGACAGGCTCTACTTTAGATGCAGACAGAGAGAGAAAATAGGTAGAGGAAAGGCAGTGAGGTTAACCAGTAAAATGTTCCAGTTGGCTACCCTGCACTGTGGGGAGGAATGAGGAGGGCGCAAAAGAATAAGAATTAGTAGAAAAATGCGGTCCGTAGCAAGTACGACAAGCAATGACACAAGCACTGTAAGTCACAGGCAGCCGCAGCTGTAGCCTGCATACCTTGAGGGCTGCCGACTGCTGCGATCTGAGTGGAACAGATCTAGGGCCCTCCATCACATGGCAGCGCAGACGTTTCAGTGTCAAGAAAGGTTGCTTGTCGTTGAGGCTGATAATGTTGATAACAACGTAACCATTGGACTTCTTCGCGGAAGCATGAGGCTGGAGGATGCGTTGTGCCAGCTATTGGACAGATACAAGCTCTGGATTCAACAAATCCAGCATCTGCAGTGCATTCTGTGCAGCTGGTATGTGCGTGCTGGAAAGCAGCACCCGCATGGGATTCACGATTGGCTTTAGCATTGCAAGCACTTGCTCGTCTGCGACCTGGTCCGGTTTCTGACTAACTAGCCGACCAGAAGAAGGCTCAACACACTGGGTTCGCGGTGCTGGAGTGGGTGCTGAGTGCTTCGAAAGCAATGGCCAAGTCACTTGCCGATCCAGGTCTTGGACCGGAGTTGTGACTTGTGCTTGATTAGCAATATGCTAGGGACTCTGACTACGTAATACCTGCTTGGTCACGGTGAGTGTGTGTAACTCAGGCAGGGATAGCCATGGCCCTTCTGCGAGAACCGTCTGTGCCTCGAGAGTCGTATAGCTCCCAATCATTAAAGTAGTATGCGGAGGGGGAGGACAAGTTGCGGAAATTCTTGGACAATCCTTTCCAATGCTCGCTACACTTTTAGAAGGTCTGTGGCGAAGGAGACGACGTCGTCGCATCTTAGCGGCAGCTTCTCTGTGTGTGTAATTGTCTCTTTCAATTTGTTTAGGTATCGCCCTTTTCCTTTTCAGGCGAGGACAATCTTTTGAGGCAACGTCATCAGGGCCGCGGCAATTGGCACACATAAGGACTGTTGCCCGGCAAGAACCGCCGCTCTGTGGCTGAGTACACCGTGGGCCTACGATGAGGAAATTGCACACACTACTCACGTGTCCTATCTTCATGCATTTCGGGCACTGGACTGGCTTCGGGACGAAAGGCCTAACTGCATGTCGAAAGTGCCCAACCTTCACGGACGTTGGAATGCAGTCCTCTTGGAAGGTCAATTTTATGCACTTTGTCCTCCCAAGGCGCTGAGCTTGCAGTATGGCTACACCGTCGGTAGCAGGTTGAATCAAAATGGGCAGATCAGAGTCGCGGTTGGCTACGTCGACGTCGTACATGACACCTATCGTAATGTCACTACCTAGAAGGAGATGGGAACGAAGGCTGATGCCGACGAGCGCTCTGATGTTGCTCAAACTCTCAAGCGCGTTCCGGTACATGACATCAACTGCGACGATATTCCTAAAACGATTCACCCTCGCATCTTTAATTGCTCTCGGAACGCGAGCTTCCAGGAACGCAGACGTGGCTTGCCTATTGATGTGGTGGAGATTGTCGGTGGGAGTGTTTGGCACAAACAGGACGGTATGTGCCGATGATCCACGAACCGTAGTAATCGTAATCGTGGACGTACTCGACGACGACGAGTCCTTACCTTTGCACAGTGTCCGTTTGGCCTTCTTCGAGTACACCACGGTGGCCTGGCTGCTTGCGTCATTCGGGTGGCAAAGACGTTTCCTTTGGCGGCAGCGGCTGACCGACCGGACTGAAGTTCAACAGCGTCCACTTCCATCACCGTCACCAAAAAATAAACAGTGGTTTCATTTTAATGTAAAACAGGAAAAACTGAAGAGGCGAAGGGACGGCGTTCTGGTCTAGAGCCACTTCATCATCTTCCAACTTTCCTTACTTTCGGTGCAAGCTTGACTTAAAGGTGTGAGATTGTCTCGATCAGTGGAAAAAGCCGGCTTTGTTCTGTTTCCTAGTGTAGGAAGACGTCAAGCGCGGTTGAAGATGGACTTTGGTCACTCTTGCATCCGCCATTTTAATCACACGCGTTTCCTGGGCGTCATTATTGACTCCCGACTACAGCGGCGGAAAGCTGTAGACGCAATTGTTTCATCTCTTATCTTCGCATCTCAACGTGATCCGTACAATTTTAAGTGAGCAACAGGGAAATCATAACTTTTGAATGGTCAAATTTCATGAAGCGCTGGCGGTCAGTCGCATAATGTATCAATTACATTTATTTTCCTTCTTGGCATCACAGCTTGAATATCCCGAAGTTGTCCAGAGAAAGGGCCTAAGAAGAGCCGTTGGAGTTCCCCAGGCGGCTGCGAAAGCGGTAGTACTTTATGAGTCTCTATTGAACCCTCTTAGCCTTGTCGCTTCTGAGAGGCTGCTAATGAATCTTGGCCGCCTAGGAGAGATTGTAGTTGGGCGATCCCTTTTCCATCGGCTCTGCAAAAGATAGGAGTCGAAGGCCTACTTGGCACATATTACTCTTAGTTATTTAGGCCCAAATGTTCGAAGGCAAAGGAAACGATCGAAACCCCCCTAGTCTTTTCCAACCCTCGACTGTAAGATCACAATTTCCCATGTGAGCGCAAAGCACAGCTCTCCTTTTGGCATCAACGCGTTCGCTCGTACTTGAACATTTGGAAAGATTACGCCAGCCATCTTCAAATTTTCACGGATGGTTCTGTGCACAAGGTTAAAAAAGTAAGCGCGGCGGGTTTTTACATTCCTTCTTTGGACTGTAGGTGTCCTGAACGCTTTATTGCGGTCGTATCCTCCACAACGGCTCAAAGTGTTGCTATTGAGGCGGCTTTGCGGAAGTTAGGGTCTTGTCCGGCTCAACCTGTTGTCATCCTAATTGATTCAAAATCTGCTCTTCAGAGGTTAGAGCAAGGATTATCTACTGATGCCGTGTCGATAAGCTATCTATGTTTAGTGCAGAATCTGCACAGCAGAGGCTTTAGTCTAAATTTCCAATGGGTGCCCTCTCACATAGGAGTCAGAGACAATGCGGTTGTAGACAGTCTCGTCCATTAAGCTCTGTCAAGGAATCCATCAAATAATGTACCACAAGACGGGAAAAGTCTCTACACAAAAACGGTGCTCGATCATTTCAGTACCTTGTGGAGTGCGCCCCAGAAGCCAACTGTGAACGAGAGACTGAGAAGATTCCAGCCCCCTCTACTACATTGAATTTCCCCGGCTTCTGATCGCACTCCTGCCTGTACGCATAAGACGGGCATGGCATTGTCTCCGCTATGTTCTTTATGTGGTGTGTGCGGGGACCTCGAACATTATATTATGTACCGCCCAGAGTACAACGCGGAAAGGCATGTGATGTTCTCTTGCTTCAAGAAGGCAGCAGCCCTTCACGGTACAGTTCAAGACATTGTCTACCCGAGTTGAAGCCAGACATGCAGATGGGAGGCTGCACGCCTTCTTTTAACATTTCTGCAAGAAACTGATCTTGCTTCTAAATGGTGACGGCAGGAACGGACAATGGTCTACTGTGATTGAATGTGTGCGTCGATGGTGTCTATTGGAGTGGACTATGTTATACTGGTGAGTGAATGTGTTTGGATTGTGGCACTGTAATGGACTATGTTCTACTGTGACTTATGTTCATAGATGGTGACTTCTAGAGTGGACGGCGGTGTGGACAGTGTGGAGTCATTGTGTGCATAGATGGCGACTGCGGGAGTGGAAAAGGTG
The DNA here is from genome assembly GCA_030143305.2 of Amblyomma americanum. Taxonomy (NCBI): domain Eukaryota; kingdom Metazoa; phylum Arthropoda; class Arachnida; order Ixodida; family Ixodidae; genus Amblyomma; species Amblyomma americanum. The sequence goes on along the minus strand of JARKHS020033185.1, from coordinate 20,669 downwards.
CTATTATAAGTGACTGTGCGCATAGCGGGGTAGATCCGACAGGTTTTAGGACTATGTTAATATAGAAGTGACGCTACGGTGGAGCAATTTCCGGCCGAATAAGCAAAGCTAATCCATCCTGTAGCAAATCACACCTCAACTCAGCTCAACTCCGCTTGGTCAGGGTCACCTTTCCCCACAGGTCAACGTCACGGTCACGGTCAGCTGGCAGGTCAGGGTCAGCTATCGCCTGACCTTCTTTCAGGTGGCCTGCTTGGGAAATGGATCTCTTACTCAACCTTGAGCAGCCGAAAGCAGCTTGTTCCCTGGCGCTTTGTAGCCGCTGAAGCCTTTGTGCCAGAAAAATTCGTTGCCATCATCAAATTAATTGCTGGGACAGTTCAGGTGCGTCACGAGGCCACCCTGGTGTAACTAAGACACCCAGGCCACGTTGGCTAAAGTGCTGAACACCGGGTAGAGGGATATAGTCCCTGGCGCGCTGTTCGCATTTGAATTGTGCCATCTATGGGTTGTACGATGGCGCTATTGGTTGTGGAACTGTTGGCGGCCGAAGGTAATCGAGAACCGTCTACTATGCTTTTGTATTTCTCTCTACAGCCTTTATCATTCTGATGGAGCTTGTGTCGGTCATGTTTGAGACATACTATGCGCGGAGAAAATGGGGTGGCCGCGACCCTCGCCGGAAAGGGTTAAGTAGAGGTCATTCGAAGAGGCTTTTGTCTTTCCGTTGACTTACGTGAAATAACTAGGATGAGACCGATGAAGTAGATTTCATTTTTTTCTCTCCATTACAGCCTCTTTATCCCCGATTCGAGTGTGTATTATTTTAAAAAGTGAGCATCCATAACATTTAAATGACTCGTTGTCCAAATGAACCGCTAGTAACAACTCTCTACTAACAGATCTCTTGTTACTGCCGTAACCGTTGCTAAATGTTTCTACAGCTTTCATCCCTGTTTACTGCATTTGAAGACATCTTTTAGCTAGATGCTTCAGACGCAATGAGCGAAATTTTATGTACACTATTCATGTACCTAGCCCATGATTCAAAGAAAAAGTGCATTGGATGATGATTTGCGGCTGCCAGCCTGGCAGGCGAAGCACGTCGTGAATTAAGCGAGGGATTTTCATACTTTTTTACACTTCGATACGTTTCATTTCTGTCCCTGAAAATTGCAAGGCGGTAATTAGAATACAATCTCTGACGTTGTTCTCTTCTGATTTCGCTCTTGCCTCATTTATTTATCTAATCGTTAGCATAATAGGGTCTTCATGATAAGTTTTGGCATAAGTTTCTTGGAGCCATGAGAATACCAAAAATTATATAATCTTCATATGTACGGCTGGTTTCATTAAGCGAGTGCAGCGACTGCAATCTCTCCTGCTTCAAGGAACTTCTTTGTTTCCTGGTTCGAGTGCCCTCAAGGCTTGCATTGTTTGGCATAAACCAAAGGCGCTATCCTTTTTCGTCGAGGAACCACTGCGTGGAAGTTAAAACAATGCTGTGTGGATAAAATTGGAATCTTTTGTTCAAGCCTGGGGCAAGTAATTACCCGCATTTGTTTTCAAGTCATGAAAGTTAGATGCACGCCCCCCCCCCCCCCCACCACACCTCGTTTTCTCTTTTTTTCCTTATTTATCTTTCCAGCGCTCTCTTTTGGCCCTCATACTGTCCACCACTCTGTGTACCCCCGCTTTTGCCAAGAAAGCTTTTGCCACTGTGTCACAGCGAAATAATGCTAAGCAGACATCCATTTTTTTTTGTGGGCGGACGTTGCAATTCTTCTCTAAGATTGTGCGTCTGCAATGCAAAGTCGTACATTGTTCTGCCGGTGTAAACAACGTTATTACGTGTTCTTAACTGATGATTATATGAGCAGTAGTGACATCTGCTTCCTTTTCAGCCTGCTATGTTAAGAGGTGCCATCTTTAGAGCACGAACCTGCAATAAGAGCGCACACGTAAGAACACACAGCACAATGAGTATCAATTGGCAGTTTTTTTTGCCTTGCTTCAACGGCTTATACTGGAATGCGTAGAAAATACTAGACGCAGCGACAGCGTTCGTCAGGAATGAAAAAGAAATTTACAGAGGCGGAGCGTCTTTAGCTGTGTCACTGCACGAATGGTTTATCATTAGGAGGGCTGCCTTTCACACACCTCGCTGTGCGGTTTTTTTCGCCGTAATCACTGGAGAAGTTAACGCCAACTATGGGAGGTCCTTGGAACCGGACTCGTAAAAACAACTCGCTTTATTAAAATAATTTTTTTTTCATGACCCTCTAATGTTAAATTTAGGGACATGTTCCAGGGATATGCCTTATACAAGAAATGCTACATTCGACTGTCTATAAAAAAACAACGAATGAGTGCAACAGGAGGAGTGCTGCTGGTACTGCTGTCGATGCGTGTTGGGAAATGTTCTATATGGAAATATGGTGAACAGAAATATAAACAGAAGTGGACATGCGAGAAGTGTCACTTTCCCGGACAAATAAATGGGAATCAGCCGTGCTCTACCTTTCTGTTCGGACTACCGGTCCCACTCAGCGAATGGTTGGGTTTTAAGAGAATCTCAGAAATGAAGATCTCTTTAGGGCCGTTCTTTTCGAGCAGTTTGAGCAATTGCAAATCGCATACATTGAATGGTCAAATGACAAGCGCAATGGCCACTCTTGATCATGAACCAACGAAGCAAAAGTTACTCTGTTACTTCCGCTGAGAAACTGAAGCGGGAATAAGCATAACAAACTAAAAATCTTTTGGACGCTTTCAATTTTTGAAAAACATCAGACTTAAGTCTCCAACATGAGTAACTTCTGCAACTTGAAAAAGAGTATGTGGAACTGCAAGCATGCTTCACGCATTTGCTAGAAACAAACATGGACCCAACATGGATACGCTGGGAATCAATTTCTGAAGCCACCGATTGTTTTCCAGATCGTGTTCTAAGTGACACTGGCAAGATCCCTCTCCAATGAACGGTCGAGGTTTTGAAGGAAAGGCGCATTAAATTGTGAATTATGAAAAAAAAATAATTGGTTACCAAGACAAAAAGGCGCGCTCACTGTCTCCCATCTCGGTGGGCACCTCCACCTGCGCCATTAGGGAAGGGAAGAAAGTGGGAGTGAAAATGGAAAGGAGAGAATGGGTTTCCGTCGTGGAGGGCCCCATGGCGGCACCGCTTTTCATATTTCTTCTTTCCCTCCCACCTTTCTTTATTCCCTAAATGCTTCGTTGTGATGTCTACCTAAAACAGAGACAGCTCCTGCGCCATTTCCGTACTCCAAACCAAATACCACTCCAAATATATTTCTACACCTGAGAATCTTTAGCGTACACTGATATTGCACAGCGCAACGGCGGCTTTGCTTTTTGCCTCCATCAAAATACAACCGCCGTGGTCGGGTCCTCTTGATAGCTGTTTCTGGGAACAATCAAAGGGGTGATGTTGACTTAAACTTCAGAACATTCAAGCGCTAACAAAGAAACCCTTTTGCAGCTTTCACCTCGAAGGCGGACGGATCCTGTTGTTTGAAAGTATGATCAATTTAATGTGCCGTCATCTCAACTTACGTGAGGTTATTGTTGTACAATGTTCCTCCGTCAGTATGGAAGCAGGACTGACTTCCACGCGGAGCTGTTTAGAAAGCGCATTTAAAAAAAAATGACGTCTATACTCCAGCGATCAAAACTGTTCCGCTAGACACCGACCTATGCGCGGTCAGTGATGAGTGTGCACCCCCGCTCGCACGTTATATGTTCTATGAAACAAAATTCAGCAAAAAACACGGCTTTCGAGACCGCGGAAATTACTACCGAATGTGACGCTGAAGTAGCAACGTACCTCTAATGACATCATCGCCTCTGATGTGTTCTGAAAGCAAGCCTGAAGGCTTGTATAATGGAATGATAAAGAAAAAAAGTACAAAAGCGAAACAGGCACTTTTGCCGAAATCGCACAAAAGTCAGTAGGATATCTCAACAAAAAGTGGCAGCCTACATTCAACAGACAATAACCCCTTTTGCCAAGGCATTAGCGAGTGGTGTGAAAATTGAAGTAACATATCTTCTTTAAGTGCCTACTCAGGCAGAGCCTAAAAAGTCGCATCGCCGTAATGCTCAGTGGTTGTTTCAGAGAAGGGCACGAAGATAGCAGCAAAATTCTGAATGAGCTGGTCATAGGGCGGCCGTCGCAACCACCGTCGACATAGCGGCCTCCCGGAGCAATGGGGTCGTCGCGCCTTGCCAGCGGCTGATTTCGTTCACTCAAGCCAGGATTGAGAGCAGCGCAATCGGGGCGTGCGAATGCACTAATGACGTTATTTTTTTCGTTTTTCGAGGGTTTTCTTTGAAGCTCGGAAAAAAGATACGCGTCAGGCTTTCTTTATCGCATATAAATGAAATGGGGGTTTTTGAAGGTGCTCTACAACATTGCTATTCACATTTGCTGTCTAAAGTCAATATTTACGCGTTTAGAACAATTATCTTAATTGCTATTAAGTAATTGCAAAACAATAAATCGCCCATGATGCGCAAGCCAGTTGGTAGCTGTTTGTATATGGTTTACATGGCTACCTCAAATATCTTATTTTTTAAACCATGGCTAAGGTTAGCCTGGACACCCTGTATTTAGATAAAACTCTTCTACACCGTGATTCCGCAATGCCTGTACGACTGCTCAGGTTTCCACTGACTCAAATGCTTTGCCATAATCAATGAAGGCAGTACATGGAGATTAATTCTATTCTGCGTATTTCTCTATCACCTGTTTGATAGTGTGAATATGATCTATTCTGGAATATTCTTCACGAATGCCTGCCTGATCATTTGGTTGATTGAAGTTTAAGGTTGCCCTGATACTGTTAGCGATTACCGTAGTAAATACCTTGCAGGCAACGTACATTAAGCTGGTCGGTCTGTAATTTTTCAAGTTCTTGGCGTCTCTTCTCTTATGAATACTATAATATTAGCGTTGTTCCAAGCTTCTGGCATGGTCGAGATCATAAGGCATTGCGTATACAGGGTGGCTAGGCTTTCTAGCACCATTTTCTTTTCGTCCATCAACAGATCTGCTGTTACCTTGCCCTTACCAGCTGCTTTCCCCCTTTGCATTGCTCCTAAGGCTTTCTTTAATTCCTCTTTCGTTACTGGCGGGATGACGCATTGCTGTGAAACTGTCTGTATCATTAACGTTTGGTTACGTTGTGCACTGTATAGATTGGTGTAGAACTCTTCGGCAACTCTAACTATCTGATCCATATTGCTAATGACATTGCCCTCTTGTCTCTTAACTCATACAGCTCGTTTTTACATATGCCTAGTTTCCTCTTCGTCGCTTTTCGGCTGCCTGCATTCTCTAGAGCACGCTCGATTCCCTCGTTACTTAACTTCCTTGCGTCGGCTACCCTTGCGCTTATTCCCTAACTTCGATAGCTCTGCTGATTCTATTTTGTCTCTAGGGCTAGACGCCCTCATTCTTTGGCTTTTCTTACTCAGATGTTTTGCCTCCTGAGATAGCTTCCCGGTATCCTGTCAAACCATCCTTCCTCATATATCTGCGCCACACTCAGTAATATTAGCAGTGAGATTATCATATATTGTTTGAACATTAAGATCGTCTTCCTCACTTAAAGCCGAATATCTGCTCTGCAGCGAAATCCTCAATTCCTCTACTTTTCCTCATACCGCTGACTCATTAATTGGCTTCCGCTTGACAAGTTTCTTTCGTTCCCTCTTCAAATCTAAGCTTATTCGATACCATATCATTCTGTGGCAGCTACACCGCACCTTTACGACGCCCTCCACATCCTGCACTACGCCAGGGTGAGCGCATAGTATGAAGTCTATTCCATTTTTATTCTCACCATTGGGGCTCTTCCAGGTCCACTTCCTGTTCTCTAGATTGCAGAAGGAGGTAATTGTGATCCGTAAATTATTTATATTTGTGAAATCTACTAATAACTCTCCCCTGCAATTCCTAGAACCTTTCCCACAGGTCCTTGGAACCCATCCCATCTATGGGATGGGTTCTATAGTATAGGTGGGTGACTATCCCTTACTCGCCTACCCCGTGATCGCCAACCTGCTTCTTTCGTATCTTCGCACTGAAGTTGCCCATCAGTAGAGTGTACTTTGATTTTACTTTCTTCATTGCCTATTCCATGTCTTCACGGAAGGTTTCAACGATCTGAATCGCTTAAAGCTTGCTGTAATCATGACTGGATGTAGGCGCGTAGGCCTGCAACGCCTTCAGCTTGGAGCTGGTATTGAGCTTAATTACGATCGCTGCCACCCTCTCGTTAATACTACAGAGCTACTTTATGTTTCGAGCTATATCTTTATTGATGAGGAATCCCACACCTAGTTCTACTCTATCCGCTAATCCGCGATAGCACAGTATGTGCACCAACCGCGATGTCACAGGGCTTAGGGCGCTCGGCTACTGATCCGCAGTTCACGGGCTCGAATCCGACCACGGCAGCCGCGTTTCGATGGAGGCGGAACGCTAAGGCGCCCGTGTGCTGTGCGATGTCAGTGCACGTTAAATATTCCCAGGTGGTCAAAATTATTTTGGAGCCGTGCGATGTCAGCGCACCTCTTTCTTGCTTTCTTCGTTCACTCCCTCCTTTATCCCTTCCCTTACTGCGCTGTTCAGGTGTCCGCCGATATGTGAGACAGGTACTGCGCCATTCCCTTTCCCAAAAAATCAATTTTTCACAATATGTGCTCACCCTTTAGTACTGTGTATGCCTCACCTTTCCTCTTTAGCTTCACAAATCGCGATGACATCCCATTTAATGCCCGCTAGTTCCTCGAGCAAGACATCTAAGCTAACCGCACTGGATAAGGTTCTCGCGTTGAACTTTGCCAGCTTTATCAGGTTCACATTTCAATGGCGTGTCCGGAGCCAGAGATTCTTAGCAACCTCCGCTGCGTCCCAGGTCTGACCGCCGCCTTCGTCACTTGCTCCGCAGCCGCGGGGGACTGAGGGCCAAGGGTTAATTGGTTTGTTCATAGAAGGTTGTGTGCAAGTAATACACCAGGGTGGCCAAATCCTGTTCTGGTGAGTGAGTGCGTTGTCGATTCTGGTACCGATACAAGCCTGTATTCGAGGCGTGGATATGCAAGTCGATCAACACGCGGAGTTCCTTTTTTTTATCCCGGCGGAGAATTGCGTGCCCCGGAATTGGAACCCCGGTCGTCTTGCGCGCGAGGTGGATGATCTACTTCTATGCCTTTGCTGTTGGAGCTTTTGATGCTGAATACCAGTGAAATTTGTTATCCACTATTTTGCTGAAACTGAATCACAGCAGGAAATAGAATTGTTTAGGACGGCTGTGAGAACCAACACAGAGAAAAACGGGATTATACAATAAAAAATCGCAGCTAAGTTAGATTATTAGAACACAGTGCAGCCTTTGCGTCCTGCAGACAGTGTATAAGGCTCCACTAAAGGTATTGGTATAGGTGCATTTGCAGCGGAGGAATAATTGTTGCGAACTTTTCAAGCGCGCGAAGAATGATTCCGGAAAAAATAAAATAACTACCCGTCCTATGTACTCGCTTATCTAGCCGGCACGTTAATTGTGTTTCTTCTCTATCTTTTGTTTTATGGTTATTTATTCGAATATCAAGTCTCACTGCGTGAATGACATAATGGAGGACGTAAACCAAAGCATGAATTTTAAGCAACTAAAGACACTATCCTTTTGGTTAGACGCCGTTCAAGTACATCGAATGTATGTAACAAGCCGCCGCGGTGACTCAGTGATTGTGCTGCTCAGCTGCTGACCTGAGAGACGCGGGTTTGATTCTCGCCCGTGGCTGTCGCATTTTGATGGAGTCCATAAACTGGAGGCCTGTGTACTGTACGAAATCAGTGCATGCTAAAGAATCTTAGGTGGTCGAAATTATTCCAAACTCCGCACTACGGCGGTCCTAATAGCGTGCGTCACATTGGGACGTTATACCCAACAAGGACACTGAGATACCTTTACATAAGTGAACTGCTCATACAAGGATACACGCTGAAAAAAATTAAAAACGGTACTCGCAAAAGTTCAACAAGCAAATTTTTTAAGCCAAGAGGCACATGGTTAACTTCTTCATGGAGAACAAAATTACATTATCCGTGTAAGCATCATCGAAACGAAGTGAGACGAGATGTAGAGGTGAGATAAGAAACCTGGAAAATGATGTGCTAATGTGATGCAGAGCGCGATAGAAATACTTCAAGCGAATGTCACAAACAATGCGCGTGATTACATATTACCGTTTTCTTTATGGAAGAAACGTTTTGATGACCGGAATAGGATGGCGAGATGATTCGAACTCCTTTTAACGCCTCAACAAACACATTCGTTTCCGAAAATGGCAGCAAGATGGCTATTAGGTGCACATGCTGTCATCTATAAGCTAACCAAAAAAGTGCCTCGTCTGAGCCCTACTCGAGTTAAAACGGGAACAAAGTGCCAGGAAACACACCAAACCAAAGCTGTACCTGTCATGAGCCAAAAATCACAGCTGTCTTGTGATGAACCTGGCTCGTCCATGTCCGCTAGGGGATTAATGCCAAACAATTATTTGTCCCTTTAGCCCAAATGCCGGCATCCGTCCTCGTCCACGGCACGAAGTTTCTTAGTGACGTCACGAAGCTTTTGCATGACGTCAGCAGGATGCCATATGATAGTGACGTCTGCAGCAGAGAAAAATAAAATATCTTCTAAACATGCGGGGAATTGAACAAGGACGTTGAGATTTTGAGGCGAGCACGCAACCCATAGGCCACGAAACACCGGTAAATCTTTGGCGAATGAAGGTGAACCTAGTGTATGCGTTTTTTTACGACGGAGTTCTAATGGTTTAGCTTATCGGGGTTTAGTTTAAGGGCGTAGTGAAGGGCTTCAGAAATTTCGATCACCTGGGGTTCTTTAACGTGCACTGCCATAGCATAGTACACGAGCCTCTAATATTTCGCCTCCATGTAAATGCGACCGCCGCGGTCGGGATCAAATTCGCGTCTTTCGGGTCAGCAGCCGAGCGCCATAACCATTGAGCCTCCGCGGCGGCCACATGCTAAAAGATAGGGATGTCGTTATAAAGGAAGGAATCTAGAATGAACGCCGCAACAGAGCCCGCCGTGAGGCGCTTTTAGATCCAAAGCACAGAAACAGTCTTAAGTGTCCTCCGTAACTTTTTCCGGAGAGATTCAAGTCGATTGGTAAGGCTCACTCGGTGAGGATGCCACATTATAGATGATGCCAGACATTTCCCACAGACAACAGTGCAAAATAAAAAAGAGATTCCCTATTGTCCCCTTGCTTTCCATCTTGGATTTTGTCATTTATATGTCAACACGAGCCCCTCCATTCATTATGTCTGTCTGCTCAATAGCTTAGCACGGGCTTGTATTAAGATAGTCGTGACGCTCTAGGCAGCAAGAGAGGGTTCTCGCTCTGCTGTCGTTCATACTATTCGATCGCGGTCCACGTGGCGTTCGTGATATTACCCGTTTGATATAGGTTGCACATTGCATGGCGGCGGCCCCCGGATCTTCCACCGCCGTAGGTTGGTAGGCAAAGCACGGTGCAAGATGCTTAAGTCATGGGTTCGGAGGAGCCGGCGCTATGTAATGCCTCTTCTACTGCTTTGTAATCTCTTATCTTCCTGTTAAAAATATATAAGTATTCAATTACACCGCGCAGAAAGAAAAAACGGCTCTCGCATGCTTTCCTTTCGTTTGGAGAAGTCTGGCTTCCTTGACCTACATGATAAAAAAGTATTTCAAGGAAGAACAAACGAGGAAATGACACGCTTCAAGCATGAATTTCCGTCGGCCACATATAAGCATCGGTTCATATGCTTATTTATTTTGTGCTCAGTATCGAGATAACAGATTTCTGTGTCAGGTCTCTATTGCGAACGGGGTGAAATAATTTCGAAAAACTTATGAAGGTGCCGTTCGTAAAGTGGTATGGGTGAACTTGAGTGTGAGGGTCAGTTAACAAATCGTAAGTTGTGTTTGGCGGAAAGGTTCTGACAAAAACAGCGCTAATGTGTCATTAACAAATTGTAGAGACGAGTTGTAATGTACGTGTCGAAAACTTGTTCAAGGAATTTGCACCTAGTTGAGGTCAGCTACATTGGTCAATATTTGCAGAAAAGAGTATTCACACCAGATTTAGTGATTTGTGTAATGTTAGCAGCTTCCAGTCTCCTGGTGCACATAGAGAATCAAACAGCTTATGGGTTATTTGATAAATTATAACGGCCTAAATATGGCGGTTTGAAGTTCAACACCAACTGAGCTATTCTTCAGTGGTAAAGAATATAATACGCGTTTTGCTCCTTGGGCGATTATGAGAAATGGTGGGAACTAAGCGGGATGGTAAGCTGTGGTAACCAAATGAAATATAAATCGGAAGTACTTCCATATATCCTGGCGAAGTGCATATTACATTGCTCTCCGTACCCTTCTTGTAGCATTTTGTCGCCTTTACTGAATATAGTTTGGTTTAGTTAAGGCGGTTTAACGTCCCAAAGCGACTAAAGCTTAGAGGGACGCCGTAGTGAAGGGCTCCAGAAATTTCGGCCACCTGGGGTTTCTTAAAGTGCACTGACACCCCACAGTACACGGGGCTCTAGAATTTCGCCTCCATTGAAATTCGGTGGCCGCGGTCGGAATCAAACCCGCGTCTTTCGAGTCAGGCAGCCGAGCACCATAACCACTGAGCCACCGCGGCGGGTGTGAATAAAACGGTTTTCAGATCCTTTCTTACCATTTTTTCTGCAAACATTTTTTGAACTTTGTGTGATTTTTCTCCGGAACTGTAAGGCATAATCAAACAAAATAGTTCACAAATGTTAATTGCATTTACATAACTGGAAATAGAATCAATGGCCTTGGTGCATTTGTATTTTTCTGAATAAAAGAAACCCTTCATAAGTGGCAATTTCGTTGCATCCACAAAGACAAGAAAGCATAACCAATCTAGTTTTCGTTAGAGGCGCATAATATTAGTTCCGCATGTGTAAACCGTTAGTATCTAAATTCATACAAAATTGCAGTTGCAACACAAGGCGAATAGTAGATTTTAATAAAGAGGTACAATGGTTAAAAAAATAAAATTTAAAGAAAATTTAAAACTGGTTTCGAGCTCAAATGCAAGCTGCGTCTATCGTTAAAATACCTCGGGAATTTTTGAGCAATAGCTTTTATTACAAATGCTTTGCAGGCAACTTATGAAGCTCATTTTCAACGTCTCAACCCACCTCTGGTGCACACGTTGCACTAGTTGGGAGAACAAGTGACGCGAGCTTCCGGCCGGCGTGGAACAAATATGACCAAAATAACAGCTCGGGATATCGCGCTTGTAGCATTCTTTTTGCTGCTTTTCGCTTTTGCATCGCGTAGCTTACACAAATGAGGCCACAACGTGCCCTCAGGGCTCCTACTGGAACGTGTTGAGAACTCTTCTACCTTCTTAGAGACTCGAACACGTGCACACAATAGCAAATAGAGGAAGCCATACGAGCAGCGATCCTTTTGTGCCAAAGCTATTATCAGTCTCTGCATCATGGAAGGAAATGAATAAAGAAACTAAAACGTGCCCACGTGGCACAAAATCCCCCCCCCCCCCCGCTAAAATATGTGGAACAGAAAAGAGCAGTGTTGAAAGAAGTAGCTACATTTAAAGCTTTGTAGCTCAAGCTATCCCTGGAAACAAAAATCGGCGGTCCGCTTTTCCACTGTGCTGAAACGCACCGAAAGGTTTGGCTGCTCCTAATTGCAAACGCTGACCAAATCTCACCATACAAAGGCCGTCGTTCCCATTTTCTAGCAAACGTTAGCGCGAACTGTCTCTGCTGAGTCCCGCGCGCTAACAGCGGAATGAGCGGGAACAATGGTCGATAGCAGAGCAATTTCCGCGAAGCCTTCGAAACAACTAGATCTGTCCTCGTCCTTCCTAACGAATGAGGCATTTCCTCGAAGACAGAAAAAAAAAGAGCGTCTCGGGGTTTACAAACAGTCCGGCAGAAAAAGTCCCTTTGGTACCCTGACTTAGAAATGAACCTCCGATGCTGCGAAAACCTGTTCCTTTTTGTAAAGTCACATGACACTTAAGGCACAAGGTAATCGACTGTTTTGGAAAGGCAAAAAAATAAAAAACGTGCTGCAGTGTATAAATACGAATATGTTCTGGTGCTAAAAATAAATACTTCGATAGCTAACAACATAGCTTACGCCATGCTTTTGATGCTACGGAAAGCGACTTATTCTACGCAGCGCTATACTTTTTTGCCGAAAACGCAGCCAGGCTTACAAGGGAAGAAATGAGCAGACCCAAGAATCATTTCCAGAGGGGGACACCGCGGTGGCTAAGTGGTTATGATGCTGGGCTGCTGACTCGAAAGATATGGGTTCAATCCCGGCCGCGGCGATCCAATTACGATGGAAGCGAAATGCCAAAGGCCCGCGTACTGAGCGATGTCAGTGTATGTTACCTCCAGATGGTTGAAATTATCCGGAGCCCTCCACTACAGAGTCCTTCATAGCCTTAGGGCTTTGGGACGTTAAACCCCAGGAACCGTAAACCAGTGAACCGTTTCACAGGTACGTAGTTGCCTTCAATAGAGCCAAGGCGCGGAACAACAGCTTTCGCCAATAGTTTACGCACTGAACAGTACCCGAAATTGTTCCTGATGCAAAACAGAGAAACCAGTCATAGTTCTTTAGAAGACTGCAAAATTAAATTGATAGCTTGTCTGCATACCTTATAAAAAGGTCAAGAGGAAAGTGTGCTAGAATGTATCAAAATTTCTGGGGATTTGTTTGGTTTGGTTTTGTTGGGTTTAACATCCCATCCCAAAGCGACTGAGGCTATGAGAGACGCCGTAGTGGGGGGGGGGGGGGGGGCGTCTCTGAAAACTTCTACCGCCTGGATTTCTGACATCGCATACTATTGAGAAGAAGAAATCACATGACTCACAGCCATGCACCGTGGTTTGAAATCGCGGCGGCGGTGGTGGCTAGTATAGTCTGCACACAAACACTGCAAGAACTGAAGGACTCGTCAACGAACGCAAATTATGTTGACGTGCTATGCAATCCGTTACTTCTCCCTGAACTTTTGATGTTCAAAAATTTAGTGTTAATGCTTTGGAAGAAAAAAAGTGTCCAAGCCACTATGAGCAATATGACTCCAAATTTTAAACAACAGTCATAAAAATCCCATAACTCAGCATTCATTCATAATATCAGGGAGTATCCCGGGTAAGAACCAACTAAATGACAAATATTTGTCTCCTTTGTTCAACATTTCGAGCGCACTCATGACTGCTGTTTCGATAAGGGTCTCCGATATATGAGACGCCATTATGCTGTAACTAAATTTAGGAAGACAAGAAAATATCCGTACACGATGGCACAGTGCTGGCTCTGTAATCTGGCTATTACAACTGTAAAATTTCGTAATTGCACTTAAACATTTTATGATTGGCCACCTCGTGAGACAGAAAGAAGGAACACTTTAGCTTCCGCTGACCATGCTACTGTCGGGGAAATACCTAAACGTCTGAGAGATTTTTACTATTTTAAATCTGCTGCATCAACACGGTCTGGCCTTAATATTTCTGAGTATTTACTGCTACGCATACGTACACAAGGTAGTCAGTTTGCTTAAATGGTCAAAAATACATTGACCTGAGGCATGAGTAGAACACTATTCTTCGTCTTGCGTCGTGAATACATCAGGGAGTTTTTTTTTCCTTTTATCAATGCAGTAACCAGAGGCACTGCTCTTGGGACACCCAATTCCGGCGATCGATCGAAGCGGCACAAAGTAACGATGCTGCGAAGGGGTGCGGCGAGGAACCAGGTGAGGGATGGTGGGTAATGGGGGTTGAGGGAAGTGTGGTTGCTGTAGCGAGAACCCCTTCACCAGCCTCGACCATAGCGGTCTATCGGCCGCCGTTTCCCGCTCCGTTTCCGGCCGTATTGTGATCCGAGCTGCGAATGTGCCCGGATAGTCCTCGGACCTCAGCGCAGCCAGCGCCGCCACAGGCGGTGGCGTCCCTCGCGTCTCCGCTCCGATCGATGCAGGGGTCGGTCGTCGTCGGTGCCGGCGTAACGTACTACACTCTCGGCGCCGTGCTACGGACGTTTTCATCTTTTCCAACCTTCCCGGAGAGAGAGAGAGAGGGAGGGAGAGAGCTCGTGTCTGCCGAAGGCACAAAGGAACAAATAATGGAAATTCGGCTGCGAGACGCCGTTGAGCAACGTGCATTGCGATGTTTGTTCCCGTAGCTCATGCGCCATTGATCGCTGTGTCGCACGCCCTTAGAAGCGCGAGAAATACTACCGCCACAGCTGGAGCCTGTTTGCCTTCTCTGCTTCAATCTTGCCCCACGTGGAGATATGTATTTTTCGCTTCTCTCATATATTAATTCCAGTAGCATCGTTCTTGCAGCTGGATCCATATTTTATACTTGAATTTTGTATACTCCAGGCAGGAGTTGCTTTACAGTTTGTTTATTCTCAGTTTGATACAACTCCTAGCGATTGGTAAAAGTCAGGTGGATTGAGTAGATAAAGAACTCTACCGGTAGAAACCTTTCACTGCTGTCGCAAGGTGGCAAAAATAAAGCACTTTGATAGTTATTTCTGGTTAAGTGCTGAAAGGTGCTTTGAATTTTTTTTCAGAGAAACGGCTAATGCTTTTTTTATATTCTGTCATATGGACCAGAGCCGCAAAAAAAAACTGAATATAACAGTATTGCTGGAATAAGTTTCTGTTCAGGCACGAATACGTGACTTAAAGTATTAGCCAGTAGATGTCGAAGGAACCTTGGAAAACGAATTTTATTTCGCTTCTAGATATCTAGGTACAAAAACATTTAATAGCCGGGGAAACACAAAGCTAAGGTCGCCTTTCTAAAAAAGACCAAAGGGCTAGAGTCTGAAAGATTTTCTTTTCTCAAATACAGACATGTGATGCAACTTGCAACCTCTTATTTTCAGGAATAGGATGCTCCTGCTGGATGTGATGTCATACAGAGCACGGAACATTAATATTGCACGCTTCTTACTTCCCTGGCTCTCAATAACCTCAACATTGATCTCAAAAAAACTTCTCCGCCAGCACCTCTATTTCAGAGAACAGAAAGGCATTTAAGCTATTTTCAGGAAACGGAAAAACCATAAACTACAAATCTAGGATCCGTTATTCAGAACAGAATTTTCTTCTTGGCTGTCCGTCCAGGACATAAGCTTGAAGCAGGCAACAAATTAGGGTGTACAAAAACCCTTAAGCAGGAGGTGAAAATATAGGGCGTCGATCTCAAAGTGATTCATTCACGCACTAAGGAAGTGTACAAATCGATAATGCTGGGGAGTGTTCCAGCGGCTACTGGAAAATGTCGGCAATATTTCTCTTGCATTCCAAGCAAAGGCAGCAGTAAAGAAGCCTTTATGTTGATTTTGTTTTGCGATTTATTTCACGAGATACTTCGCCATTGATTGCGGTGTTTCATAACGCCGAGGAAGCTGTAGCAGTATACCTATTTTTCTGTCTCAATTTCTGTTTTCAATTTGTGGCAGTTATGAGCAGGCGCCTGTTCGTTCAGTAGCGACGGCTGTTAACTGTTGTCGTCCTGTTTCTCTCCTGCTTGTAATGGAATAAGCCGACACATCAGCCGAAGCTGTTCCCACCGCTTCCTGTTTATCTATGAATCAACTTCATTTCCTTTGTAGTCCGTAGAGCTCTCCCACAAATGGGACTGCTGCAGCGCTGTATCATTTGGTGCCCCCCGCTGCAATAAACTGCCCTCTAACGTCCAAGCAGCGATTACAGCAGACAGTGCTAAAGGAGCAGGGCTTGTTTACACAGTACAGTGAAACCTACACATAGTGACGACGGCTGTGCTTGGCATTTGAAAAGTGTTGATACTACTCTCTGACACCCTACGACATTATATACATTTCAAAATAGGATATATATGTTGTTATTTTATGTCATGTAAGAAAAAAGCCCACGGACTGTTGCAAAGCCATTATATGTCTCTGCATTTGATAATTTGGCTTCAAATCCAGCAGCGTATTTTCTCAGTGCTGGTGCAGCGCTTAGAGATGGCCATGCTCTTAAAATATGAATGCTCATGGTGTTTACCACTTCTCTTTAGTGTCGGAGATTTGCAGAGAAGTAGTGAACAGAAAGTTGCATTGTTTTCGTCGAAACAACACTAAGCATAATAGACTATGACTTAGTTATAACAGTAAACGAAAATCGTCTTTTTCTTAATATTTCTCCTCTACTTCGTTTCGTCATTGTCTCTTCTCATTCTCCTCCATCTTCTCTTTTCTCACCTTTCTCAACTTCTTCTTTCTCATTTCTTCATCTTCTCTTCTTTTACTCCTCTTTTCTTTTGTCTCTTCTTTCTTTTTCCTCCTTTCTCTTCTTGTTTTTCTTGCCTCGCTTCCTCTTGTTATCTCTCTTGGCTTATTTTGGCTTCTGCTTTCGTGTTCTTCCAGTCTTCTTCATTTTATTTTTCTGTTCTTCCCTTCCTATTCTTATCGCTTCACCCCTTCTTATTTATCATTTTCTACCTTCGCGTTTATATCTTTTTTTCTTCTATTTTATTTTCTTTTTTTTCACTTCTCTCCTTGGCTTGGCTTCTGACTGCCATTCCATCGCTTCTTTCTCTTTTCCTTCTCTCCTTTGGCTTGTATCCTTGGTGGTTTATCTTGGCTCGTGGATTTCTATGGTGACTAAACCTCCTACAACGGCTTCAGTTACACGAGCCTTCGGGGTGCGCTCCCCCTTCCGGATCTCGACATACCTGTAAAAGAAAACAGCAAACATGACGTCATTCTGGTGAGTTAACTGCATAATAAAAGGAGTGTTCATTGAATTTGAAATTCAGAGAAAACCACGAAACCGGGCAAAAAGATGAAGGCGTCTGGAGCTCTGGTTATGAGGACACCTTTTCAATTCCTGCTTGGGCAAAGCAGTGGCCTGCAGTATTAAGAAATAAATTAATAAATAGCAGTCTCATGTCGTGTTTTTCCATTCGTAGACGACGTGTGTGCCACGCTATGTTTGAAGACGGTAACGTACCAAGATAACCGCACCTTTCGAGATCGAAAGTAGTGACGTTAGGACTCCACTTACCGAACTGGCAAGTAGTGGAAAGCGCAACCGTGATTTAATGTTGTCTTTCGTATCTCATACAGTCATAAACAATCGCACACTCCGAGCAAATGAAGGCAATTTTGTAGGCTCTTGTAAACAATACCTGAAAATTTCCGACCAAAAATTCTCACCCTTCCTGAAGATCAATAATTTTCTGTCGCATGCTGATACGTGCGGCACACAACCCTGAACTTCAACCAACGTCTCGGTGATAAAAGTTTAGTGTACTTTTCTTATAACAGTTTTATCCGGATGCAAGAAGGAAATGAAGAACAAGCGCAACAAATAGCTTCTGTCTTGTTCGTGGCCTCACGCCATATTTGGACCACCGCGTGGAAGGCAGATCCTCGCTTCACAAGGCGCAAAAGAGGAATGTCAACTTTTACCGGCATTGTTCAGACGGGACCAGCGTGGCGCCTTCTCACTTCTTGGTGGGAATAGTAAGAAACGGGACTGAACTGCAGATATATCTGTGTTGTTTCTTGGTGCCGCGTTTATTCTGACGCGGCCTACACATTTACACCCACACTGGAAGACACGCCCTGAACACGAACAGAAAGATCGTAACTATTTTTACAGAGGTGGCTACTTCTCTTCAAAATAATATAGGCATTTAATGTCAGCGGTCATGAGACCAAAAATGTCGTAATGACCATTGTATTCTGGGGCAAAAAATGGTGGTATCATCACAAGCCTTTTTCGGATGCTTTCAGAGCTCAGTCTCAAATCCTATTCCAGATTCGTTACATATGTTCCAAAAACCCCACCATTATATAACGTTCGGCGCATCCGCTACCGAAGTGCAGCCTGCTGTTGTCATATGCATAACATTTCTTGGGAAGACAAGAATTACGAAAAAGGACAGGTGGCAGACACAATGTAGCATAGTGGCCTGGAAGAGCTTTAACAGAAAAGTGTACAGGAGAGCGTCGCCTGTCGTTTCCAAATGCCTGCTGATTTTGAGCCCTAAAGTTGCACCTCTCTATTCGCTCTGGTGAAGCGCTAAATAGCGTTCTTTACTATCTTCTCACAATAAAAATATGCCGATGCAGATTTTTAACTTTTTCTTTTCTTTATCATGTTGCGGTTCACCATGAACATGCTTTTGAGCCCGGAACATTCCACCTTTTTGTATTCCGTTACCTTCGTTTTAGAACACTGTCGACGTATTCTCGGCGCGCTGCACACTTTCTGCCGCAGTTATTTCGCGCCACTTTCAGTCAGTCTCAATGTGTTGTATTTATCTTTACTCTTTCTGTTCTTTTGCGCGTAAGCAGTTGCGCGTACACTTTTCGCTTTCGTGAGATTGGCACCAGGGGCGGTACTCTATAAGGTGTCCGTTTTCCGACGTCAATTTCAAATCCATTTGGTTCTGTGTTCGTGGTCACTCAGATATACCCAGGGCTTTCAAGCGTCCACCCGGACAAAGCGGCCATGAAAGTCGCTGCGAAAGGCAGCCAATGGCTGCCAGTGGTCAGGTTGCTGCGATGCACCTCACCGCTGGCTGCTTATTGCATCCTTTCATCCAATGTATAGGTCCGGTCGCCAGCCACTCAATGGCCGAGTTGCTTGCCACACTCGCTTCAAAGCGGTAGGTATATCTGAGTGGCCACTGACAGAGAACCGAATGGACGCGAAATGAACTGCGGAAAGTGTATAGCTTATAAAATACGGCCGAGTGCCTTATTGCATCTAAATGCTAATCGGTCCAGCTGGGCGCCCAGACGTGCACCTCGTCATGCAGCACAGTGGTATTCAACGTTACAACCTTAAAACACCTTCTAGAACGTTGTTTTTTTATATTCCTCGTATTTAGGCGCTTGTTCCACACAGCTACTATTCATTATCCTTTTCTGATCTTCAAATCTCCTCTCCTGTTTTAATGAACGACTCGCAACCAAACTTCTGAAAGAATGCGTTGCCTAACTCTATAAGTAGATTTATCATTAGAAAAAGTTAACCTCGACAAATTCTTGTGATAACTAAGTTTACATTGATGACGTGGCTGCCTCTGGCTCTAAAGTAGGTTAACTGGAGGAATAAGAAACGTCTTTGCCATTCAGTAGAAGATCACCACTATCATCATCATCAACAGTCAGACTACGCCCGCTTCAGGGCAAAAGCCTCTCCCATGTCTCTCCAATTAACGCTAATCTTTGCCAGCTGCTCCAACCCTATTCCTGCAAACTTCTTAATCTCATCCACCCACCTTACCTACTGCCACCCCTGCTACTATTGCCTTCTCTTGAAATCCACTCCATTACCCTTAAGTACCAGCGGTCCTTAAGGGTAAGCATCTTGCCTTCGCATTACATGTCCTTCGCAAGGCAATTTCTTCCTCTTGACTTCGACTAGGATGCAATTAACCCGCATGTAAGATGATGGTGATTAAGTTATACAGGGTTTCCACTCAGCCTGTGATCGCATCGGTTTGTGTGTTTATCTCAACATTACGCTGAGCTGAACTGTACGCAGTTGTGTTTCTCTGAACGAATTCATTGTATGTTCATACAATCTATGGATGATAAAATGTCTAGATGGTGTCTGTTAGGCATAAAAATATGGCTTTATTACTGAGGAAATTGTGCTAAAAGATTGCATATTTTTTTGACAACCATGTGGAACTGCGACACCTGCATTTCGTTTCGAGGCTTTTTCGAGACAATAAAAGCTTGGCTTGAGTAATCTATGAATATAGGCCAACTTCAGCGAGGCCTGAGTGCTTTAGACAATACACCTATCAAATTTTATCGCTTGCCGCACTGTTGTTAACGTGTTTCCAACTGTTTTGTTAGCCTCCAGATTTCGGCTGCAAAACGTCGATTGTGCCCGGATACATCGCTGAAGTCCTTTACTTTTCAGTGACCACAACCGCAAAAACCTGCGCCACGCTTGCAGGTCCGCTGGTTTATACTAGCGTGTGTCTTTGAGCAATAGAGATGCATAACGAAACAGGCGAAACACATTTTCCGTAGCCATGGGAGTGGAAGCGGAAGATTTATGTGGAGACTTCATTTCTGGAGCTAAGTGTGCATTTAATTATAAATTCCGAATTAAGTGGAATCACTGTCGGAATATGAGAATTCAAGTGCTTTTAAAGACGACTTTATTCGCTGAGTTTATCTGTGGTAAAAAATAACCTACTGGATGTTTCTGCGACTTCGTTACAGCTCCCTGTGTTTCTTGTCTGCACGCGCCTCTTTAGATTTTTTCAACATTGTGATAAAGAATACTACAGAGAATGTTTACTATACAGGTATTCGAATCAACCCGAAAGAGCGGATTTTATCTGCATAGAAGTCGACGAAGAGCG
This sequence comes from Amblyomma americanum, assembly GCA_030143305.2. NCBI lineage: Eukaryota > Metazoa > Arthropoda > Arachnida > Ixodida > Ixodidae > Amblyomma > Amblyomma americanum. The sequence continues at coordinate 164 of JARKHS020033185.1, read as the reverse complement.
GGCTGTCCTGCGGGATGGAGCGCGCTTTCTAGGCACACAACGAGGCAACGGCCGATTTTTCTCGGGGTCGGTACCCATCAGAATAATGATTACACACTAAGAATTACGAGTGAGGGATCGATGTTTCGATTTCAGAATCCAGCGCAGTACATGAGGTGTCAGAG
>JARKHS020033184.1:0-24292 GCA_030143305.2 Amblyomma americanum | reverse complement strand
TGGCGTCGCTTGGATGTCGATAACCCGTCCGGCACCCCCTCATACGTGACGTCGGTTAAACGTCGCAACACAACATAGGGCCCGAAGTACCACCGTAATAATTTTTCGGAGAGTCCACGACGGCGAATAGGCGTCCAGACCCACACTTTGTCGCCAGGTTCATACATGACATGTCTGTGGCGAAGATTGTAGCGTCGTGCGTCAGCCTCCTGCTGAGTTCTGATGCGCACACGCGCTAGTTGGCGAGCTTCCTCTGCGCGCTGTGCGAATTCCTCGGCGTCCTGATCGACATCGTCGCCGTCGGCATTCGGGAGCAGCATGACATCTAGCATAGTTGTCACTGGTCGGCCATGAAGAAGGCTGAAAGGCGTCATGCGAGTGGTGTCTTGTGTGCTGTATTGTAGGCGAACGTGACGTAGGGAAGAATTTAGTCCCAATTCTTGTGGTCTACGTCCACGTACATACAGAGCATGTCGGCGATTGTCTTATTGAGGCGTTCCGTCAATCCATTGGTTTGGGGGTGATAGGCCGTCGCTTTACGATGACTGGTACCGCTGAGGCGGAGAACGGTTTCCAAAAGCTTGGCCGCAAAGGCATTTCCTCGGTCAGTTATAATGAGTGCTGGAGCGCCATGCCTGAGGACAATGTTCGTAACGAAGAACCGAGCTGCTTCGGCGGCGGTACCCCTGGGCTGAGCCTTTGTCTCCGCGTAGCGAGTTAGATAATCGGTGGCGACAATTATCCATTTATTCCCGGCAGTAGACGTCGGAAATGGTCCCAGGAGATCCATGCCAATTTGCTTAAAAGGTATCTTTGGCACTTGAAGAGGGTGGAGTAGATCGGCTGGTTTTTCAAACGGTGATTTACGACGTTTGCAGTCTACGCACGTCCGTACATAGTGCTTCACTGTCGCCGGTAGTTTCGGCCAGTAGTATCCGCGCTGTACTCTAGCCAACGTGCGGGTGTAGCCTAGGTGGCCGGCGGTTGGCTCGTCGTTACACGCTTGCAAGACTTCCGTGCGAAGAGCTGTTGGGACGACGAGTAGATGACTGTTCCCCCCAGGACGGAAGTTCTGCTTGTAAATTACGTCGTTGCGAAGAAAGAATGACGAGAGGCTGCGGGCGAAAATCTTAGGCACATCCGTACTTCGCTTCTCCAAGAAACCAATAAGAGGGAGCAATTCCTGGTCCTCTCTCTGCTGTTGGGCAAGAGTTGCGTCATCTATGACTCCTAAAAAAGCAGTGTCTTCATCGGTCATTGTGGAGGGTCCGACTGGTGCTCGCGAAAGGCAGTCAGCATCCGCATGCTTCTTTCCGGATTTGTAAATAACCGTCATGTCGAACTATTGTAACCGAAGGCTCCAACGCGCGAGTCTCCCTGAAGGGTACTTTAAGTTCGTCAGCAAACAGAGAGAGTGATGGTCGCTAACGACTTGAAAGGGGCGAGCGTACAAGTAAGGGCGGAATTTCATAACCGCCCATACAACTGCAAGGCATTCTTTTTCTGTTGCCGAGTAGTTCGCTTCAGCTTTAGACAGAGTCCTGCTGGCATAAGCAATCACTTTTTCCACACCATCCTGGTGCTTCACCAATACAGCACCTAAACCCACATTGCTTGAATCGGTATGAAGCAGGGTAGGGGCGTCGTCATCAAAGTGCGCCAGGACAGGTGGCGTCTGTAGGCGTCTCCGGAGTTCATTAAAGGCTTGGTGCTCTTCTTCACCCCAGCGAAAGACAGCGTTGTCGCGTGTCAGTGAAGTTAATGGCCAGGCAACTCGTGAGAAGCCAGCAATAAATCGACGGTAATAGGCGCAAAGCCCCAGGAAGCGCCTAAGCGTCTTTTTGTCCGTAGGTGTTGGGAACTTGGCGACTGCGGAGAGCTTTTCGGGGTCAGGCCGGACACCTTCTTGGCTAACAACGTGTCCTAAGAATTGCAGCTCCTCGTAACCAAAGTGGCACTTCTCGGGTTTTAGTGTGAGGCCCGCAGATCGTATGGCCTGAAAAACAGCTACCAAACGGCGCAGATGTTCCTCGAAGGTTGCCGAAAACACGATCACGTCGTCAAGATACACCAGGCATGTTTGCCACTTGAGTCCTGAAAGCACAGTGTCCATCAGCCTCTGAAATGTTGCTGGTGCCGAGCATAAACCGAATGGAAGAACCTTAAACTCATACAATCCGTACAATGAATGCTCATACAATGAATGCTGTCTTCTCCCGATCCCTCTCATCTAGTTCAATTTGCCAATATCCACTTTTCAAATCCATTGAAGAGAAGTAACGTGCATTTCGTAGCCGATCAAGGGAATCATCGATGTGAGGGAGGGGGTACACGTCTTTTTTGGTCACTTGATTGAGCTTGCGGGAATCAATGCAAAATCGTAAGCTGCCGTCCTTTTTTTTAACAAGTACCACGGGGGAAGCCCAGGGACTCTGTGACGGCTGGATAACGTCGTCTCGAAGCATTTCGGCCACCTGCCGCTGAATAGCCTCGCGCTCTTTCGGAGCCACACGGTAAGGATTTTGTCGAATCGGGCGAATCGCGTCATCCGTGATAATGCGATGTTTGGTCAAATGTGTTTGGCCGACCCGCGATTCTGAAGCAAAACAGTCTCGAAAGAGATCTATGAGATCCAAAAGACGTTCCCGTCCTGAAGACGACAGATTTGGGCTGAAATCGACTATGGGTGCGGGCACCCTGCTCACTGATCCTTCCAGTTGCAGCACGAAATAGTCTTGGTCACTTGGGACGCTATCGAAGAAGGCCACAGTTGTGCCTTTCGAAATTTGCCGACGCTCGTCGCTGAAGTTTGTCAGCAGCACTTCGGCGTGCCCATTGGCCAAACTGACTTGTCCTCGAGCTATAGAAACACCTCGGGTGAGTATCAGGGTGACGGCCCGTTTGGCGACGCCATCGCGGTATGCGCCACGTCGCACTTCACTTCAACAAGAGAGCACGATCGCGGAGGTAATGTCACCCTCTCATTGGCAACTCGTAAGGGCATCAGTGGTACTTGCGCATAACTAAGGTCTCCATGATTTTTGGTGAAGGCAACGACGTTGTCCCGCAAGCTGATCACAGCCCCTGAAGGCGCAGAAAGTCCATGCCCAAGATGAGGTCTTTGCAACAGTCTGAGAGGATAACGAAGCTGCCAACGAACACTGAGTTTCCAATTCCTATGCGGGCAGTGCACTTCCCAGTCGGTGCCAGTAGCTGACTCCCAGCACTTCTTATTACTGGCCCAGTCCATTCGGTTTTTACTTTGCGCAGCTTGTCAGCCAATTTTTGACTAATGATTGAAAAATCCGCCCCGGTATCCACCAGAGCGTGTACCTCCAGCCCATCCATGCAAACGGCGAGGTCAGCGCTAACAACGTCGTCTGGGTTGCTCGTCTCTCTCGGCATTTGCGGCGCAAGTGCGGTAAAGTCGGCGCTGTTATTTTCGTCGTCGAAGCTGCTTATCTGGTTTGGCATGTTCGGCGCTAATGTAGGCGGCATTTTCGGTGGTAGTGCGGCAGCGTCAATGGGAACAGAGGTGTCACAGTCATGGGTTGCGGTCTGCAGTTGCGGCGGTAGTGAGGGCTTTGAAACTTTTCGACTGGTTGCAACCTCCCCTCGCGATGTTGCGGCGGTTAGTTTCCCCGGCGAGGGCTCGGGGTCCACCGTCCGCTAACGTCAGCATCGCTACGACGCGTCGGTGAAGAATAACGCCGTGGAGATGGGGAGCGGCGGCGAAAAGCCCGGTGAGTCGGCTTCCCTGCTGAGCGGCGGGTCCTCGAGTTGGGCACGGCCAGCGTCGAAATGGCGTCTAGCAGAACCAGGCGGAAAGGCCTGCCCCTCTTGGCGGTAGCGGCAGTACCGATACACATGGCCAGGTTGTCCGCAGAAGAAGCGGAGTGGTCGGCTGTCATAAGAGCGCCACAGGTCAGTTCGGCGCGGCGCGTGCCCACTGAGGCTCCTGGAAGAACCGCGTCTGCTGACGGCTCGCTGAGCTCGGTGGGGCGTGGTCTGGCGGCGGACGACGAAGGACTTTCGCATAGCTCGCGGGTTGCGGCTCCGGCTCATAGTAAGGCGCCGTGTTGACGGCCGTGTTGCTGTTGGGTTGGGGCACGTGGTATGGTTCGCAAACGGCTGCCGCGCTGTCAACTGGATGAGACTCGTGGAATGGTGCAGACTGTGACAGAGCATGCCGGAGCTCTTTCCTAACGGCTGCTGCGACGGCCTCTGGTGACTGAACGCTCGTAGCAGTAATTCGCTGCAGCTCCTCAAGGACAATTTCTCGAATGAGGTCTCGAAGAGTGTTCCCTTCGGTTGCAGTGAGTGCTGCTGCAGTCGGTGGAACACCGGTGAAGGGTCGGTCATACTGGAGGGCTCGCTCTATAGCTGTAGCGTCCTTGACGAACTCTCTGACGGTTTGAGGTGGGTTGCGCACCAAGCCGGCAAACACCTGCTCCTTGATGCCATGCATGAGATGTCGTAGCTTCCTTTGCTCAGTCATATCGGGGTCGGCACGGCGAAAAAGTCGAGCCATGTATTCCGCAAATATAGCTACGCTTTCATTTGGCTTCTGGACGCGCACTTCAAGCAGGCGCAGCGCATTCTCTCGCCGATCAGTAGTGGCAAAAGTGTCCACCAGCTGGCGGCGGAAGTCATTCCATGTTGGCAAGCTGGCCTCGTGGTTTTCATACCAAGTTCTAGCAGTATCCTGAAGTGCAAAATAAACATTGCAAAGCTTCTGGTAAACGCTCCACTGGTTGAACTTGGCCACTCGTTCAAACTGGTCGAGCCAGTCTTCCACATCTTCAAACGCGTTCCCGCGGAAGCACTCAAATACCTTGGTGTTGTGAAGAGTTACCGACGTAGGGGTGGGAGGTGCCATGGCTTGGAAGACCCGGCGAACTTTGACGTTTGAAGAGTAACCCGGTAGATGGTTCATATGTATCAGCAGCGCGAACACAAAAAGGAAGAAGCACGAGAAGATAGTTCTTCTTCCTTCTTCTTCCTTTTTGTGTTCGCGCTGCTGATACATATGGATCGCAACCAACTAGCCCGGCAGATGGTGTTATTCGGTAGATGGTTGTCCTCCGAGGAAAGGCCTAGACGTCGGCGGCTAGCGCGATGGACAGGCGTGTCGATGTCCGAGACTCGCTGTGGACTGCCGGAAGGAGTCCTGTGCATACCCAGCACGCTCCACCAGTGTCAGGACTCGGTAGAAGGTAGAAGGAGAGCTGAAGGTAAAACGGTTTACTGGTTAACCAGAAAAAGTCCCTGCGCACTTCAGCTTCTTCTTCTTCTTGCCTCGCGCTCGTAGACCAAGACTTCATCTTTGGCCTCTTCTGCATGCGGCAATATATATATATATATATATATATATATATATATATATATATATATATATTATATATATATATATATATATATATATATATATATATATATACAATAACAACCTTTCATCGTAAAGTTCACAGACTGAGTTCATTAAAAGTAGAAGCGGTTAACGTTGAAATCGGTTGTGCAGCACCCCTTCGAAATAGTCTGCCTCGAAGTCTATACACAGCTTCCACGGCTTCTTGAGGTCTTGATATGAGTTGGAAAACGCTTCTTTTGGCAGGGCTGTCACCTCCTTTGTCGTGACGTCTTGAATGGCCTCCACGCTCCCCATAAATATACAATGCCGCTTCAACCCGTGTCCGGCAGTGCGCTTCCCGTGAAAAAGCGGCAGCCTTCGGGGAAAAAGGTGAAAAAAAGAAAAAGTAAGAAAAAATACGTAGTTATAAGGCCGAGCGTGTAATAAGAAGGCAGAGAGAAATTTGCGAGAGAAAACGAAAGGGAGAAAGAGCACCAGAAAATAATTAGCACAATAAACTTTGAAAGACGAAAAATATTAACACATACAAAAAATGAACAGAATGTGGCGCCAAACAAATGCGAAATGGTAATGAAAAAGAAAGGCGTGGAAGACATAATATAGAATACAAAAACTCTTAAAGAAAAGGTAAAGAAATAGGAAATAATGATACATGTGTGCGGAAACCGCTAGAGGTCGGCGGCCCGCGGGTCTGCCGCGTGGTCCCAGTGGGCTATGTAATATAGACAATATAGGTGTCTATTTCGGACAGAACATGGATGCTGGGTGTAGATGGGGCAAAGGAGACAACTGAGAAAATAAACAGCTGGATTTCCAGCCATTTCAGAGCGTGGTTGAAGTTGTGAAGAACAAGATCCGCCGTGTTTGCTACGTTGTCTCCTTCAAGCAGGAGAGCCTCCCGGGAGTAGCGTTCATGCCACGGGAGAACGTGCCAAACTTGTGAATGAGGTATGACTCCCTTTGTTCCCTGTGATAGATGCTAGGGAACCCGGACTGGAGGCGGATGACGGGGATGTATTTGAAACTGTAGATGTTTTCGAAGCACCTACGTCTTCCACTCCACCGTTTCAAAAACTTGCAGAGTCGCCGTTTAATCAAATTCTGCTAACGCAGTCTGGTCAGTATAGCTGTTGATAAAGTCAAATTCAGTTTATCTGTTTATCTCACTTTATTGGCCGCCTCAAATTACAAAAAAAACAAGACGCTAATAAAATCACGCGTTGCTGGCCCACAGCTGACACGCCGTCAAGCATGCCCAGGGTATCCTGTAGAAGTAAATTTCTCTCTGCCTTCTTATTACACGCTCGGCCTTATAACTACGTATTTTTTCTTACTTTTTCTTTTTTTCACTTTTTTCCCCGAAGGCTGCCGCTTTTTCACAGGAAGCGCACTGCCGGACACGGGTTGAAGCGGCATTGTATATTTATAAGGAGCGTGGAGGCCATTCAAGACGCCACGACAAAGGAGGTGACAGCCCTGCTAAAAGAAGCGTTTTCCAACTGATATCAAGACCTCAAGAAGCGGTGGAAGCTGTGTATAAACTTCGAGGGAGACTATTTCGAAGGGGTGCTGCACAAACGATTGCAACGTTAAACGCTTCTATTTTTAATGGACTCAGTATGTGAACGCTAGTCGAGTAACAGGCAGCTGCGAAGAAAGCCTTGCTTGTTTCCAGGAGTAAAGCGAGCTCAGCTTAAGTGAAGCTGGCGTAATCAAATCTTCGCATGGTGGATTCAAGGAATACTGGAGCAGCGTACGCTCGCTTGAAAGGTCGCATGAGAGCATAGGCAACACAGCTTTCGCACCACTAGTAAGGCCGCTATCTCTGACCAAAAGCCCCTGCGACGGCAGGAACTCTTCCGTGCGTAAAGACAGCAGTGCACAAAGCCAGGATAAAGAAAAAAGGGTGGAGGGAGAGCGTACTTCGCTCGTGGGCAGCCTTCCTGTTCTATCCTCACAGCGCTCATTTGAATGACGTTTCTGTTATTTCCTGGCGTGTCCGCATTCCGCTTTTTATCCTCGACCGGGTCGGTAGGCAAAGCACTTGGTGCGGAACGCACGCCGGGCGGGTCCCACATGCGTTAATTCATTGCGCTTAATGAGTGCGCACGTCCTTTGGACCTCATTGCGCCTCTCTGCCACCGCCTTTTGCCGCCTCCCGTCGCACATCGCTGTCGTCTTCCTGGAATGGCAGGAAGGACGGTATGCTGCAAGCTACAAGCGCAGGCCAACCTATTCGTTATGCCCTGAGACAAAGATGGAAGGGGGTTTTTTACGGATGTATTCGAATTGTACCAATTTTGGTGCTCCGACCTGTCCGTCATATTTCAACGGCTTTATGACCCCTCCTATTTCCAATTACGAGAACCACCCAGAACAGGCTTCAAACATATATCATCGCTTAATGAATATTTAATGCTCTACTGTGAAGTGTAGTTTGGTTGCAAGCGATGAAAGCGAAGGCGTCATGCACTGGGCAAAGATGAAGATGAAAATTTGTGTATTCTGATAAAGTAACATTTTGGAGGGTCAGATATTCAACTTTCCTAGAGAACATATATGTGCTAAAAAAGCGCAGATAGAACATAGTCATGGAAGGTGGGAATGAGCTCAGATCACATGAGCTGAAGTTTCACGGTTAAACACAGCACTTCTTTTGACGCGCTGCACAGCTAACTAGAAAACAATCATCATGAGCCTAACCACATCCACGGCAGGACAAAAAATTCTTTGGTATCCCTCCGAACACCCCTGTTCGGCTGAAAGACTAGTAAGGTGCATACAACATGATATAAAATATGTTTCATGATAGCATTACTAGGTGCTTCGCACAAAATATTGATGTTCGAAAAATGTGGTACACATAGCAGGAAAAACAAGAAATTACTGCACTTCGGGCTCGGTGATCAGGGTGACGGGATATCAACTGCATTTATATACTTATGCATTGATGTGCTATATTGCATAATTATGTAGTGTGGGTTTTGAGCAGGAGGGACGTGCACTAATGTACTGGTGCCAGTGTGTCTAATCAATTTCTCTGCAGTTTATTTAACCCTTAATGACGCAGTTTTTGTTCAATAAATCTCAAAATGGTCCTTAAGTACCCTGCTGTGATTTCTCGGCAAACCAAAAAAAAATGAACTCGACGAGTTCTACTCTGCTTCAACCGGACACATAGTGCCAGAATGCACAGGACAAGCTGGAATCAACAAGAGCCAGTAATGTGAGCCCGCTTTTGTCGCGCCTGGCTCGCCCAAGTCTGCTAGTAGTTTAAATAGGAGAAAGTGAAAGAGCAATTACCAGGTGAAAATTGCGCCATCTTCACAAAACCGCCGCACTAAACAATCAATTGGGCCGTGCTAACATCGTGATCGTTTCTTTGCCGCATGTACAGCAGCGTATTTCAAATCAGCCATAGACATGTCCGCAAAATGACTACAGACAGCTTTGATTCGGGAGATCATCAGCAAAAGTTTCAGCCCGGAGAAAATTACCTTTTCTGACTTTTCCAGCGCTCGTCGCACATAGATGAAAGGATATTCGTTTGGTTCTGGAAGCGGTTTGTAGACTTCTGTACATGTACTATCGTGCGATCATCGCATGCACGATTATAAGAATCATCGTGCGTGAAAAAACAAAAGAAAACGTTGCCGGTGTACGTTAGATTTTTTTAGCTTTGCCCTACATTCATAGTTTTCCTACTGTTAACAAACTATCCACATGCTTTATTTCTTCTAGTTTTTTTGAAGGCCACACGGAATTTAGGGTAAGCCAAATTCAAACAGCACACAGAAAAGTCTATGCGAATGGAACAAAGCAAAAGTGAGTAGAGCGACAAAGGAAGAAGGCATGCGCTTATTGGTGTATGCCTTCTTCCTTCTTCGTTATCTTGCTTTATGTTGCTAAGTTCGTCAGAGCAAAACATCAATATGCATTTCAGAGGATGACCGTAACGCCTTAAGGCAGCTGTTTTATTTCGACCATTGCATCGGAAGTCTCGATGATTGCTCATGGCATCATAAATGAGCAGGGTGATAGTAAATAACTAGCCGCTTCCTTTTTTCCGAGACTGGCATTCCCTATGCGTGAACCCTCAGGCTGTCAATGAACTACAGATGGGGTTTTTACCTAAAAGAAATGAAGACTCTCGGACACTGGCCGCGGCGATCGTCGGCGGCAAAGGACTACAAGGCACTGCTCCGGTTCTTACTATCTTCTGGCCAGCCCGATAGGCTGTGACTTTTACGAACGCTGACATTTCATAGCGACTCTCCATTCTGTTTTATTTTTTATCCCCTCACACTTTTCCACCCGTGTAGGGTAGCAAATCGATTATTCTTCCGGTTAACCTCCCTGCCTTTCCACTTCTTCCTCCTGCTCCTCCTCCTCTATCCATTACTATTAGCATGGTATTGCAGGCTTTGTTGTCCACAATACCTTTACCCCTAATCATCACTGTCACATAGTTTTTAGAGTAGCATTTCAAGAAAATAGACAGACAAATATATAGAAAACGTGTGGTCTCCGTATAAAACGGAAGATATAAAAAGAGCGTGTCTTATGTACGCCGGAAATCGCGCCCTTCTGTCTTCTTTCTTCAAAAAATCTGTTTCTCAGACTATGCCATATACGCAGGAGGTCAACCGAAATGGGAGGAATTAGTTTTTTATGATTCTGTTGTGGCGCACTTGATAGTTTTCGGCCACACCCGTAAATTCCAATACGATCATCACCTAGTAGTTCCTGATACTTCGGAGCAGTCGCCAAACCTGAAACATCATCATCCTCATCATCAGCCTTATTAAACCCACTGCAGGGCAAAGGCCTCTCTCATGTCTTTCTAATTAACCTCCAATTAGCATGAAACAACTCCGCCTTAAACGTCATCCGCGCTCCTGAGTATAAATTTCGGTGGCTACTGTTGAATCAAATAATTGTTACTTCCCCTCTACAAGACGAAGTAGTTGTTCGTACGGGGTAACAATTTCAGCAAGAACAACTATAAACATGTCGAAAGAGGGCCGCGCATATTGCACCTACTCGGATTTGTTTTATGCGGGGATCTCGGTATTTGAATCCCACATGACTCATTGAGATAAGTAAGATAAAAGATGGCGCTACGACCCGTTGGACAGAGTGTGCAAACAGGGTACCACGGGAATGGTAAAAATATATTTCTTCGCTTTAGGTACAAGGCTTGTTTGCGCCAGAAAATATGACATTCATTTTTCACTCTCATCGTATTGTTTTGCGAAGTGCCAAGATTTATCCGTATTGCATTTGCGTGGCCAATGAGCTGCTGATTGAGAGTGTATATAATTTCTGAATTGGAGTGCTGCATGGTACGCACAAAATGAGCCGCTAAATTTCCAGCTTTCCGATTGTTGTTTTCATATGTAAGGGAAATTTGATATGGTCAGTTTTTTGTATAAAAAAAAGCAGAAGAGCATTTTGAAAAATAAAAATTCAAATTTCGAGAAAACGAGAATAATAAAATTGAGCACGCATTCGGATAATACAGGAATCTACAAGAATGCAGGAGAATTGCTTTCGCCTAAACTAGTTTTGCGGAAGGCTGAAAGAGAACCGCAATGCATCTCGAAAAGTTTTTAAGCCAGCATCTACTCATAAATTAATATGCGTAGCGAACTGAGATATTTTAACATGGCTGGCACCTCAGGCAACATAAACAGAGGCATGCTCCTCTACATTACACTCGTACGTTGCAAACTAGTGCACTGTAAGTGTTTAAAAGAGATATGTTCCTCCAACTGCTGCTGTGAGCTTCGATTTGTTCCCATAAGTAGGTGTAATTGCGGCGGTTTACCGCGTAGCACAACGTTATTGCTGTTTGTTTCTGGTCATAATGTATGCACTTATTTATTGGATGCCAATAAGGATGTTTCAACTAGAACTCCCCACGGGTAAAAATCATCCTATTTCTTTCTACGTTTGATCTAATTCCTACGTTCAGTTAATGATCCGAAATGAGTGGTCAGAGAGTCGAACCTCCCTAATCCGCTTTAAACATATGCCTCGGTTTAGGCGTGGAAGGAATGCCAACAGAGAGACTAAATGCCATTTTCCAGTTCTTATTTGCTTCATTCTTTTTCCATCGTGTTGGAAACGCTACGCACGCCAGACACACTATTTAGCGGTAGGAAATTTTTGCATACTGCACTTCTGAGCAGAACTACCCGCGGATGCTTCTGTAGGTCTTACCTTTCTTTATAAGGTAACAATAAAACCTAAATTTCAATGAACATGAAAGGTACTGAGTGAGGCAGCGTTACGAGGAAGCATTAAATGCTTAAGGTAATATCAATTCTCATGGGTCCTGAGCAAACGAAAGGCGCTGAGTTGTGAAAGGGCAATTCAGTCCGGAACCACTTCCTTTCTTACTTTGTATCAGCAATACCACGCTTAATTGCGTCCATTCGCTTTGCTTCTATAGTCGTCAGCTTAACAACAGGGTTGTTGTTTCTTCCACGTGCTAACCACAAAAACTTTTTTTTTGTCACATGTAGGCCGATGTCCCGTTTAAACGCGTGTATTTTTCCGTGCACTTGCAAAAGAGGCTCAGTGGTGCCAGCGTCCAGTTCTTCAGTGTAAGGTAAGGATTTTGACCCCCAGCGAAGTAACCATGTTTCGGAACAGGAGTGCGTACATATGTTGAGTGTCCTATATCTATGTATCCCCGGTGGGCGCAGTTAATCAGGGCCCCCTAAACACTGAGGCAGTGATACTTCATTTGATAAATTATCGCTTTATCATAGGATTTGTGGAGTAAAGTTTTTGCTAAGTCTTTTACTAAGTCTATGGAAATCCCAAGACTTGAAACCATTTCAATTCTTGCATACTTATCGCACTTGTAAGCTGCTGCAGGGAAAGAGGGCCCGAAATAGAGAGTTTTGTGTGTAAGTGAGAGCATCTTTGGTTACGGAAATCACTCTACCGCAGAGTTCACAGCCCAGAGAGGCACCGTCATTCTAAAACTCTACCATTAAGGCTATAGCCATGGTATGCATGTTTCGTATCTTGATTTCACCTTTCAATTGATGCGTTCTTCCTCGCATGCAGGAATGAGCTCGATTACGGGATGTTTTTTTTTTCCGTAATTGTAAGACTAAATGCAGTCCTTCCCTCTTCTAGCCGCTGCAGAGGTTCACTAAGGACCGACTTCCCGCATATAGCAGCCGAAACAAACGAGTCTAACCCTTTCGTGAGTGTGAGCCTCAGCGTTTCTCACCCACGTGTTTTACCCCAGCTGTCGTCGGCCGCTTCTCTCAAAGCGCTGCCATGGCCTGCGTTCGAAAAAAAAAGCAACACGGCCAGCAGCGGGTTGCTCCGCCGCCATTACGCTGAAAGCTGCGGGATATTAGCATAATCGACCGATGCTCTAAGTGCCCATGTCTACCGGAGCCTGAGGAAAATAGCGTGTACACTTTGGCAATGTGCAAGAAACTGGTGACTTCGAAAGCGCTATTAATTTGTGCTCGTAATCGCTGCTGCCGCAACGAGTAGCACATCGACACTTCCTCGGTCATTGCATAGTTAGACAAGGCTGAATACAGGGGCGAGAAAGTAGAATGCGAACAGCGTGGTGCCTACTCTCTCCGCTGATAGCACTTATTTTCATCGCGCTTGTACCCTATGATCAAAGTGGTTAAAAACTCACAGTGCATGCTTGTAGTCCGACGCGAAAATCAATAAGGTTCTGTGCCTCATGATCAAATCATCTTACACTGACATTAAAAACAAGAAAACCATGTTTTTGTCTGGTTTTTCCCCTGCCGCATTCTTTAAAAGCTCTGAGTATTCCTCTGCTTGTTTTGGATCTGCACCATGAAATGGGCGTTCGTTTCCGCGCGTCTTTATACAGAAATTTGTATTTATTCTTGGCTATTCACCGCAATTCATAGAGAACAAAATGAAGGAATTCTTCACCTACTAGTCGATGAGTATGTTTGGAATTTCTTTTGGCTACTCAGCTGTGTACTCCAAACACGGATGATACGCTGTCAAGCTGTTACGCTGTCATAGCTCACATAAATTTTTTTTACAAAATAAAACATCGTTCAGAATACACCTTCTAGCGTGAAGAAATCACAATGCTGCTTTTAATGAAAGAAAAAAAGAAACACGCAAGTGACCATCATCAACTGGTATCTCCTCTGTGTGCGTGTTTTGTGTGCATGTAGCCTAGTGTAAGGTCAACGTGACGACTATTTCCTCCCAACTTGACCGCTTAGATATGTAGAAGACATTGCAACTTTAGGTAAATAAAGATACTAAATGGGAACTTTCGGGTGTCGTATAGGCCGTCCGACAATGCTTTGGGTCGCCATTATGTCATGAAGAAGGCATACTAAGAAAATAGAAAAGTTATTTTATTTTCACCAAAAAAACGACAGGATACTTAAAGAAGACATCCTATTAATTGCGCCAAAATATGATCGTTGAACGGTATTTGAAAACGGTGCTTACTGTCCCTATTAGTTTTTTAAACATGACGCGATACAAAGGGTGCACCCTTCCCATAGCTTCTTTTTATTGAGAAAAATAAGACAGCTTCAAAAATGAGCTTTATTTAAATCAAACGGAAAGAAGCTTTTCGAAAAAATGTTTTTGCTTATAATTAGCTCAGTTTTATGCTCACGGTCACTGTTTTTTTTAGTGTTAATGTGCCGTCAGTTCCACTTATTGCGGATTTCATTCAATAGAGTTTACGAACGCAGACAGCTTTTTTTCTGCTTCCTAAATTCATTGCGATAAAAATTATGCATTGTTTCGCTGTCTATGTGCGAGAGAAGTGAAAGTTTGCAGAGAATACGAAAGTCACACCAGACACATGTCCTTATATTCGTGCTGCCCTGTACATACAGCGCCTATAGAACAAGGAGGGCATGTTTTCTGACCTTTGGTAAAATAAAGAAGAAAAAATTATGAAAAATTTACCAAGATCAACTTTAAGAGTGCAGTTAATGAACAGGCGCTGGCTACTGAGCGATCAAGCATGGTTTAGTATTGATTTATTGGTTTATTTTGATGTAACGTCCTAAAGCGACAGAGCTTATGAGGGACGCCGTAGTGAAGGGAAGTGGAATTTTTGGACCACCTGGAGTTTTGTAACGAGCACTGACATCGCAGTGTATTATTGGTACTGTGCGATGAATGTTTAGACTGCAGTGTTTCAAATTGCAGTATTTCTGCAATTAAGGAAAGGTTTCTCCGCTACCTCTATTTACTTTTATGCCCAAATTTACAGCATGCTAATTGCAAGTACTGAACTAAAAGAAATGTTGGTTTAAAAGTTTTTCGAAGACATATGGCATCGGAAGCATAAGCAATCGGTGCTAGTTAGCGAAAATATCTAACACAACATTTTATATTTTCACCTGAAGATCATGAGCGTAATCAACCTTTAGTCTGTCAGTCAGAAAGAAGGTGAGCAGAGACGAGGGAGCACAAGGTTGCCAATCTTGCTTCCAGAATTCTCGCAGATATAATTTATTTCGTTTCCTCAGTACCTAAGCGAGAGTTGAATTACGTGAGCACTGTTTTGAAACCTGTCATCTAGCATACCACTATCACCCTTTACTTATGGTGAGGACTTTTACCATGGGGACACCCCTTTGATTGCTTCCGCACTAAGTGTTTTGTGCGTTATGCAAGTATCAACTCCGCACGAACGGGCTTAGCGCTTCAGTCAGCATTCATATGGCTGTTACTGGAATGGCGGTTGGGTGATTTTAATGCTGATACATTTGTTACCGTTGCCGCAGTCATTAATTCCCCCGAATAATTCGGCTGACGAGTCGAATTGTTCTTCACGCCGCGGTCACAAATCCGCGCTAACCAGAGGTAGCGGATCGACAAAGAGGCCCTGCATTTATTTTAATCTTGAGCATGCTAATGCAATTGGTGCACTCATCCCTTCCCTGACGCAACAACGAAACTTCAGTACCATCGGCTTGTGCAACGCTTACACAAGCATTTTTAATTGCCGCATGGCCTCTACTTTATATCTTTACCGCGTATTTTGTGACGTATTGCAAGCTTATGTAAGCACTTTTCTATTTAATGAACCCAGCCACCATATGAAACCCACTTGCACGAACGCTTGTTTCGCAATGCAGCTCTGAGTGCGATGCATTCATTCGAGTCCGCCTGTCATCGTACGGGTATACGCATAAGAAACGATGCAACGAAACTGTGAGAATTACAAGTGGCAGAGAATGTTGCGCTCGGAGTACACGGCTAGGCCATTAGGATCCCTAGAGAAATCAGCGAATTGCGCCTCGCGAATTGCGCCTCAGTGTATGAGCCGCTAAAGCTTTCAAAAATGTGTACAGCTTCTGCATACGACGGCGTCTAAAGTTAGTACCTTCTGAAGTGTGGAATTACGTGCCTTACTTACGTAGCAGAACGCGTTATGTTCAAAGTAACCTCGCCCAGTTTCAGGCGTTGCGCAACTGCTGCATTAAATTCCTTCTTACGGCGCACATTTTGAGTGAAGAGAGCAGCGGTCGACGTCCAAGAAACTTTATACATGAAGTTTTCGCGAATTCTGCGTAGAATAAATTTTCCGCCTATCTTCAGTGATTTAGGGAGCGTTTAAAGTGAGTAAGCAATGTTTAATTCTTACCCTAAACAGTTTAGGTGATATTCATCAATTTAGGTATGGGGGGCTCTCAAGATTTCATCGCTAAAGCGACCATCGGGGCGTAAGGCGCTCCATACTGAAGGCGTGTGTAGGAACAAATCCAAGGGGCTCTTCAGCGTGTGTCCAACCTCTCAGCAAGGGTGCTTTTCCTTTCGGTTTTGCAGGAATGCTGACACCGCAGCTGACATAGGAATGACAGAAAATTGAAGCGGGACAGTCAAGATGCTCGTTAAGGGTATGACGCTATAGCGCTAATAGACTAATACCCATTTCTAAACAATTAGTAATTCCCTTCTTAACATCCCTAAATCCCTGGCAGTCTTCATACCACTTCTGGCGCTGCGGTCAAGCGATGCACCACTGCCCTCAGATGGCAGGTGCTGCCACCGATGGAGCTTGTGCGACCTAGGTTGCTCTTCTCGTGCAACCTCTCGTGACCAATAATTAATTTCACTGATGCCTAACGCAGTATTGCACTTTGCTTACAATACCGTGGGCAGGTTGTTATGACGACAAAGGGCATGTGGCCTATATGGGCCAACGCTCTCCGGGGCTGCTTCTCTGAGGGTATTTAGCGCGAAAGTCCTATTGGCCTCCTAACCTGGAAAATGCAGTTGTGTACCGAAGCCTCTGAAGTTTGTCATGCGATCCGGGAAATGACAAGAAATATGCGAGGTTTGAATCAGTGTGACCTTGGCCACCTGAAGAAATAAATATTGCCGCGACAGGGCTTCGAGGCCGCGGCGGCGCGAAGAGGTCAGCTGCGTTGCCTCCTGCACGAGACCAATATGCTATTGGCGGTGCTTTTTGTGGTATGGCATTTATTATAGTGAAGCAATGTTTCAGGTGCATGAACTATGCACAAACCGTGAAGAAAATCGCAAATAAACACAATGCATAATACGGCACACCTAAACAACCAAGCAGGACAAAAGACCCCACATGGGGCACATTACTACTACAGCATAATGCGACATGCCTAAGCGACTTTTCTCTTGCCGCTGCCGATCATGCCTCGTATTAAACTGCAGCACTCTCTCGCGCTGCGCATTGCGCGTTCTCGTCTTCATCAACTTCCATCTGTGCGGAAGTCAAGAAGTGAAATTGAGACGCGCTTTCAATCGCGAAAGCATGAAAGAGCATAAAACAGTATTCAGCATCGCAGTCTCGTGACTGTAAAGTAACTAGAAGAGGATAAATAGTGATGAACAAAAGATTAGCCGCCGCAGTGGCTCTCTTGTTGTGGCGCTCCGCTGCTGACCAGAAACACGCGGGTTCAACACCGGCCGCGGTAGCCAAATTTCGATGGAGGCTAAATGCTAGAGCTCCGTGTGCTGTGCGATTTCACTAAACGTTGAAGTACGACAGGTGGTTGGAATTTCCGATGCCCTTCACCACGACGTCCCTCATAGCCTGAGTCGCTTTGGGGCGCCAAATCCCCATAAACAATAAACCAAACAAGAACATTAAGAACAATGCGAGAAGCCTACGACCATGCCACCCAAAATCATGATTTAATTAATGTATCATACCCTTATCAACTTTAATCGAAGTAATGAATCTGCTGATACAGGAACATATTCTCTCGTAATCTGATATTTTGCAAAAGTTTCATTGTGTATCACCGCACCGTTACCGAGAATAAAGTCTCCACTGGTTGCCACTGAAAATGTGTAAGTGAAGATTCGCAGAAGGCTTTCTCTTGCACCGGTTGGGAGCCGGATTGGCGAAGAAGATAAGTATGTTGTCACTTGCCTCACATTACGGCAGAGTGTTGAAGTACTCACCTGTTTTCAGTGCTCTTCATAAATGCGCTATTTGGAGACAAACATATCACTTATCAGCGTCTCGTCAGGGTTGTTCTGCTGCAATTGCATTTGGCTGCTGAGCACAGGCTCGCGATTGTGAGTACCGGCTGCGGTATCCCCTCAGAGCGAAATTTATCCGAAGCTCCGCGTATGATGCCTCTGACACCTCATGTACTGCGCTGGATTCTGAAATCGAAACATCGATCCCTCACTCGTAATTCTTAGTGTGTAATCATTATTCTGATGGGTACCGACCCCGAGAAAAATCGGCCGTTGCCTCGTTGTGTGCCTAGAAAGCGCGCTCCATCCCGCAGGACAGCCCGCTCTTCGTCGACTTCTATGCAGATAAAATCCGCTCTTTCGGGTTGATTCGAATACCTGTATAGTAAACATTCTCTGTAGTATTCTTTATCACAATGTTGAAAAAATCTAAAGAGGCGCGTGCAGACAAGAAACACAGGGAGCTGTAACGAAGTCGCAGAAACATCCAGTAGGGTATTTTGTTACCACAGATAAACTCAGCGAATAAAGTCGTCTTTAAAAGCACTTGAATTCTCATATTCCGACAGTGATTCCACTTAATTCGGAATTTATAATTAAATGCACACTTAGCTCCAGAAATGAAGTCTCCACATAAATCTTCCGCTTCCACTCCCATGGCTACGGAAAATGTGTTTCGCCTGTTTCGTTATGCATCTCTATTGCTCAAAGACACACGCTAGTATAAACCAGCGGACCTGCAAGCGTGGCGCAGGTTTTTGCGGTTGTGGTCACTGAAAAGTAAAGGACTTCAGCGATGTATCCGGGCACAATCGACGTTTTGCAGCCGAAATCTGGAGGCTAACAAAACAGTTGGAAACACGTTAACAACAGTGCGGCAAGCGATAAAATTTGATAGGTGTATTGTCTAAAGCACTCAGGCCTCGCTGAAGTTGGCCTATATTCATAGATTACTCAAGCCAAGCTTTTATTGTCTCGAAAAAGCCTCGAAACGAAATGCAGGTGTCGCAGTTCCACATGGTTGTCAAAAAAATATGCAATCTTTTAGCACAATTTCCTCAGTAATAAAGCCATATTTTTATGCCTAACAGACACCATCTAGACATTTTATCATCCATAGATTGTATGAACATACAATGAATTCGTTCAGAGAAACACAACTGCGTACAGTTCAGCTCAGCGTAATGTTGAGATAAACACACAAACCGATGCGATCACAGGCTGAGTGGAAACCCTGTATAACTTAATCACCATCATCTTACATGCGGGTTAATTGCATCCTAGTCGAAGTCAAGAGGAAGAAATTGCCTTGCGAAGGACATGTAATGCGAAGGCAAGATGCTTACCCTTAAGGACCGCTGGTACTTAAGGGTAATGGAGTGGATTTCAAGAGAAGGCAATAGTAGCAGGGGTGGCAGTAGGTAAGGTGGGTGGATGAGATTAAGAAGTTTGCAGGAATAGGGTTGGAGCAGCTGGCAAAGATTAGCGTTAATTGGAGAGACATGGGAGAGGCTTTTGCCCTGAAGCGGGCGTAGTCTGACTGTTGATGATGATGATAGTGGTGATCTTCTACTGAATGGCAAAGACGTTTCTTATTCCTCCAGTTAACCTACTTTAGAGCCAGAGGCAGCCACGTCATCAATGTAAACTTAGTTATCACAAGAATTTGTCGAGGTTAACTTTTTCTAATGATAAATCTACTTATAGAGTTAGGCAACGCATTCTTTCAGAAGTTTGGTTGCGAGTCGTTCATTAAAACAGGAGAGGAGATTTGAAGATCAGAAAAGGATAATGAATAGTAGCTGTGTGGAACAAGCGCCTAAATACGAGGAATATAAAAAAAACAACGTTCTAGAAGGTGTTTTAAGGTTGTAACGTTGAATACCACTGTGCTGCATGACGAGGTGCACGTCTGGGCGCCCAGCTGGACCGATTAGCATTTAGATGCAATAAGGCACTCGGCCGTATTTTATAAGCTATACACTTTCCGCAGTTCATTTCGCGTCCATTCGGTTCTCTGTCAGTGGCCACTCAGATATACCTACCGCTTTGAAGCGAGTGTGGCAAGCAACTCGGCCATTGAGTGGCTGGCGACCGGACCTATACATTGGATGAAAGGATGCAATAAGCAGCCAGCGGTGAGGTGCATCGCAGCAACCTGACCACTGGCAGCCATTGGCTGCCTTTCGCAGCGACTTTCATGGCCGCTTTGTCCGGGTGGACGCTTGAAAGCCCTGGGTATATCTGAGTGACCACGAACACAGAACCAAATGGATTTGAAATTGACGTCGGAAAACGGACACCTTATAGAGTACCGCCCCTGGTGCCAATCTCACGAAAGCGAAAAGTGTACGCGCAACTGCTTACGCGCAAAAGAACAGAAAGAGTAAAGATAAATACAACACATTGAGACTGACTGAAAGTGGCGCGAAATAACTGCGGCAGAAAGTGTGCAGCGCGCCGAGAATACGTCGACAGTGTTCTAAAACGAAGGTAACGGAATACAAAAAGGTGGAATGTTCCGGGCTCAAAAGCATGTTCATGGTGAACCGCAACATGATAAAGAAAAGAAAAAGTTAAAAATCTGCATCGGCATATTTTTATTGTGAGAAGATAGTAAAGAACGCTATTTAGCGCTTCACCAGAGCGAATAGAGAGGTGCAACTTTAGGGCTCAAAATCAGCAGGCATTTGGAAACGACAGGCGACGCTCTCCTGTACACTTTTCTGTTAAAGCTCTTCCAGGCCACTATGCTACATTGTGTCTGCCACCTGTCCTTTTTCGTAATTCTTGTCTTCCCAAGAAATGTTATGCATATGACAACAGCAGGCTGCACTTCGGTAGCGGATGCGCCGAACGTTATATAATGGTGGGGTTTTTGGAACATATGTAACGAATCTGGAATAGGATTTGAGACTGAGCTCTGAAAGCATCCGAAAAAGGCTTGTGATGATACCACCATTTTTTGCCCCAGAATACAATGGTCATTACGACATTTTTGGTCTCATGACCGCTGACATTAAATGCCTATATTATTTTGAAGAGAAGTAGCCACCTCTGTAAAAATAGTTACGATCTTTCTGTTCGTGTTCAGGGCGTGTCTTCCAGTGTGGGTGTAAATGTGTAGGCCGCGTCAGAATAAACGCGGCACCAAGAAACAACACAGATATATCTGCAGTTCAGTCCCGTTTCTTACTATTCCCACCAAGAAGTGAGAAGGCGCCACGCTGGTCCCGTCTGAACAATGCCGGTAAAAGTTGACATTCCTCTTTTGCGCCTTGTGAAGCGAGGATCTGCCTTCCACGCGGTGGTCCAAATATGGCGTGAGGCCACGAACAAGACAGAAGCTATTTGTTGCGCTTGTTCTTCATTTCCTTCTTGCATCCGGATAAAACTGTTATAAGAAAAGTACACTAAACTTTTATCACCGAGACGTTGGTTGAAGTTCAGGGTTGTGTGCCGCACGTATCAGCATGCGACAGAAAATTATTGATCTTCAGGAAGGGTGAGAATTTTTGGTCGGAAATTTTCAGGTATTGTTTACAAGAGCCTACAAAATTGCCTTCATTTGCTCGGAGTGTGCGATTGTTTATGACTGTATGAGATACGAAAGACAACATTAAATCACGGTTGCGCTTTCCACTACTTGCCAGTTCGGTAAGTGGAGTCCTAACGTCACTACTTTCGATCTCGAAAGGTGCGGTTATCTTGGTACGTTACCGTCTTCAAACATAGCGTGGCACACACGTCGTCTACGAATGGAAAAACACGACATGAGACTGCTATTTATTAATTTATTTCTTAATACTGCAGGCCACTGCTTTGCCCAAGCAGGAATTGAAAAGGTGTCCTCATAACCAGAGCTCCAGACGCCTTCATCTTTTTGCCCGGTTTCGTGGTTTTCTCTGAATTTCAAATTCAATGAACACTCCTTTTATTATGCAGTTAACTCACCAGAATGACGTCATGTTTGCTGTTTTCTTTTACAGGTATGTCGAGATCCGGAAGGGGGAGCGCACCCCGAAGGCTCGTGTAACTGAAGCCGTTGTAGGAGGTTTAGTCACCATAGAAATCCACGAGCCAAGATAAACCACCAAGGATACAAGCCAAAGGAGAGAAGGAAAAGAGAAAGAAGCGATGGAATGGCAGTCAGAAGCCAAGCCAAGGAGAGAAGTGAAAAAAAAGAAAATAAAATAGAAGAAAAAAAGATATAAACGCGAAGGTAGAAAATGATAAATAAGAAGGGGTGAAGCGATAAGAATAGGAAGGGAAGAACAGAAAAATAAAATGAAGAAGACTGGAAGAACACGAAAGCAGAAGCCAAAATAAGCCAAGAGAGATAACAAGAGGAAGCGAGGCAAGAAAAACAAGAAGAGAAAGGAGGAAAAAGAAAGAAGAGACAAAAGAAAAGAGGAGTAAAAGAAGAGAAGATGAAGAAATGAGAAAGAAGAAGTTGAGAAAGGTGAGAAAAGAGAAGATGGAGGAGAATGAGAAGAGACAATGACGAAACGAAGTAGAGGAGAAATATTAAGAAAAAGACGATTTTCGTTTACTGTTATAACTAAGTCATAGTCTATTATGCTTAGTGTTGTTTCGACGAAAACAATGCAACTTTCTGTTCACTACTTCTCTGCAAATCTCCGACACTAAAGAGAAGTGGTAAACACCATGAGCATTCATATTTTAAGAGCATGGCCATCTCTAAGCGCTGCACCAGCACTGAGAAAATACGCTGCTGGATTTGAAGCCAAATTATCAAATGCAGAGACATATAATGGCTTTGCAACAGTCCGTGGGCTTTTTTCTTACATGACATAAAATAACAACATATATATCCTATTTTGAAATGTATATAATGTCGTAGGGTGTCAGAGAGTAGTATCAACACTTTTCAAATGCCAAGCACAGCCGTCGTCACTATGTGTAGGTTTCACTGTACTGTGTAAACAAGCCCTGCTCCTTTAGCACTGTCTGCTGTAATCGCTGCTTGGACGTTAGAGGGCAGTTTATTGCAGCGGGGGGCACCAAATGATACAGCGCTGCAGCAGTCCCATTTGTGGGAGAGCTCTACGGACTACAAAGGAAATGAAGTTGATTCATAGATAAACAGGAAGCGGTGGGAACAGCTTCGGCTGATGTGTCGGCTTATTCCATTACAAGCAGGAGAGAAACAGGACGACAACAGTTAACAGCCGTCGCTACTGAACGAACAGGCGCCTGCTCATAACTGCCACAAATTGAAAACAGAAATTGAGACAGAAAAATAGGTATACTGCTACAGCTTCCTCGGCGTTATGAAACACCGCAATCAATGGCGAAGTATCTCGTGAAATAAATCGCAAAACAAAATCAACATAAAGGCTTCTTTACTGCTGCCTTTGCTTGGAATGCAAGAGAAATATTGCCGACATTTTCCAGTAGCCGCTGGAACACTCCCCAGCATTATCGATTTGTACACTTCCTTAGTGCGTGAATGAATCACTTTGAGATCGACGCCCTATATTTTCACCTCCTGCTTAAGGGTTTTTGTACACCCTAATTTGTTGCCTGCTTCAAGCTTATGTCCTGGACGGACAGCCAAGAAGAAAATTCTGTTCTGAATAACGGATCCTAGATTTGTAGTTTATGGTTTTTCCGTTTCCTGAAAATAGCTTAAATGCCTTTCTGTTCTCTGAAATAGAGGTGCTGGCGGAGAAGTTTTTTTGAGATCAATGTTGAGGTTATTGAGAGCCAGGGAAGTAAGAAGCGTGCAATATTAATGTTCCGTGCTCTGTATGACATCACATCCAGCAGGAGCATCCTATTCCTGAAAATAAGAGGTTGCAAGTTGCATCACATGTCTGTATTTGAGAAAAGAAAATCTTTCAGACTCTAGCCCTTTGGTCTTTTTTAGAAAGGCGACCTTAGCTTTGTGTTTCCCCGGCTATTAAATGTTTTTGTACCTAGATATCTAGAAGCGAAATAAAATTCGTTTTCCAAGGTTCCTTCGACATCTACTGGCTAATACTTTAAGTCACGTATTCGTGCCTGAACAGAAACTTATTCCAGCAATACTGTTATATTCAGTTTTTTTTTGCGGCTCTGGTCCATATGACAGAATATAAAAAAAAGCATTAGCCGTTTCTCTGAAAAAAAATTCAAAGCACCTTTCAGCACTTAACCAGAAATAACTATCAAAGTGCTTTATTTTTGCCACCTTGCGACAGCAGTGAAAGGTTTCTACCGGTAGAGTTCTTTATCTACTCAATCCACCTGACTTTTACCAATCGCTAGGAGTTGTATCAAACTGAGAATAAACAAACTGTAAAGCAACTCCTGCCTGGAGTCTACAAAAATCAAGTATAAAATATGGATCCAGCTGCAAGAACGATGCTACTGGAATTAATATATGAGAGAAGCGAAAAATACATATCTCCACGTGGGGCAAGATTGAAGCAGAGAAGG
>JARKHS020033183.1:0-33653 GCA_030143305.2 Amblyomma americanum | reverse complement strand
AGAACCGAATGGACGCGAAATGAACTGCGGAAAGTGTATAGCTTATAAAATACGGCCGAGTGCCTTATTGCATCTAAATGCTAATCGGTCCAGCTGGGCGCCCAGACGTGCACCTCGTCATGCAGCACAGTGGTATTCAACGTTACAACCTTAAAACACCTTCTAGAACGTTGTTTTTTTTATATTCCTCGTATTTAGGCGCTTGTTCCACACAGCTACTATTCATTATCCTTTTCTGATCTTCAAATCTCCTCTCCTGTTTTAATGAACGACTCGCAACCAAACTTCTGAAAGAATGCGTTGCCTAACTCTATAAGTAGATTTATCATTAGAAAAAGTTAACCTCGACAAATTCTTGTGATAACTAAGTTTACATTGATGACGTGGCTGCCTCTGGCTCTAAAGTAGGTTAACTGGAGGAATAAGAAACGTCTTTGCCATTCAGTAGAAGATCACCACTATCATCATCATCAACAGTCAGACTACGCCCGCTTCAGGGCAAAAGCCTCTCCCATGTCTCTCCAATTAACGCTAATCTTTGCCAGCTGCTCCAACCCTATTCCTGCAAACTTCTTAATCTCATCCACCCACCTTACCTACTGCCACCCCTGCTACTATTGCCTTCTCTTGAAATCCACTCCATTACCCTTAAGTACCAGCGGTCCTTAAGGGTAAGCATCTTGCCTTCGCATTACATGTCCTTCGCAAGGCAATTTCTTCCTCTTGACTTCGACTAGGATGCAATTAACCCGCATGTAAGATGATGGTGATTAAGTTATACAGGGTTTCCACTCAGCCTGTGATCGCATCGGTTTGTGTGTTTATCTCAACATTACGCTGAGCTGAACTGTACGCAGTTGTGTTTCTCTGAACGAATTCATTGTATGTTCATACAATCTATGGATGATAAAATGTCTAGATGGTGTCTGTTAGGCATAAAAATATGGCTTTATTACTGAGGAAATTGTGCTAAAAGATTGCATATTTTTTTGACAACCATGTGGAACTGCGACACCTGCATTTCGTTTCGAGGCTTTTTCGAGACAATAAAAGCTTGGCTTGAGTAATCTATGAATATAGGCCAACTTCAGCGAGGCCTGAGTGCTTTAGACAATACACCTATCAAATTTTATCGCTTGCCGCACTGTTGTTAACGTGTTTCCAACTGTTTTGTTAGCCTCCAGATTTCGGCTGCAAAACGTCGATTGTGCCCGGATACATCGCTGAAGTCCTTTACTTTTCAGTGACCACAACCGCAAAAACCTGCGCCACGCTTGCAGGTCCGCTGGTTTATACTAGCGTGTGTCTTTGAGCAATAGAGATGCATAACGAAACAGGCGAAACACATTTTCCGTAGCCATGGGAGTGGAAGCGGAAGATTTATGTGGAGACTTCATTTCTGGAGCTAAGTGTGCATTTAATTATAAATTCCGAATTAAGTGGAATCACTGTCGGAATATGAGAATTCAAGTGCTTTTAAAGACGACTTTATTCGCTGAGTTTATCTGTGGTAAAAAATAACCTACTGGATGTTTCTGCGACTTCGTTACAGCTCCCTGTGTTTCTTGTCTGCACGCGCCTCTTTAGATTTTTTCAACATTGTGATAAAGAATACTACAGAGAATGTTTACTATACAGGTATTCGAATCAACCCGAAAGAGCGGATTTTATCTGCATAGAAGTCGACGAAGAGCGGGCTGTCCTGCGGGATGGAGCGCGCTTTCTAGGCACACAACGAGGCAACGGCCGATTTTTCTCGGGGTCGGTACCCATCAGAATAATGATTACACACTAAGAATTACGAGTGAGGGATCGATGTTTCGATTTCAGAATCCAGCGCAGTACATGAGGTGTCAGAGGCATCATACGCGGAGCTTCGGATAAATTTCGCTCTGAGGGGATACCGCAGCCGGTACTCACAATCGCGAGCCTGTGCTCAGCAGCCAAATGCAATTGCAGCAGAACAACCCTGACGAGACGCTGATAAGTGATATGTTTGTCTCCAAATAGCGCATTTATGAAGAGCACTGAAAACAGGTGAGTACTTCAACACTCTGCCGTAATGTGAGGCAAGTGACAACATACTTATCTTCTTCACCAATCCGGCTCCCAACCGGTGCAAGAGAAAGCCTTCTGCGAATCTTAACTTACACATTTTCAGTGGCAACCAGTGGAGACTTTATTCTCGGTAACGGTGCGGTGATACACAATGAAACTTTTGCAAAATATCAGATTAAGAGAGAATATGTTCCTGTATCAGCAGATTCATTACTTCGATTAAAGTTGATAAGGGTATGATACATTAATTAAATCATGATTTTGGGTGGCATGGTCGTAGGCTTCTCGCATTGTTCTTAATGTTCTTGTTTGGTTTATTGTTTATGGGGATTTGGCCCGCCAAAGCGACTCAGGCTATGAGGGACGTCGTGGTGAAGGGCATCGGAAATTCCAACCACCTGTCGTACTTCAACGTTTAGTGAAATCGCACAGCACACGGAGCTCTAGCATTTAGCCTCCATCGAAATTTGGCTACCGCGGCCGGTGTCGAACCCGCGTGTTTCTGGTCAGCAGCGGAGCGCCACAACAAGAGAGCCACTGCGGCGGCTAATCTTTTGTTCATCACTATTTATCCTCTTCTAGTTACTTTACAGTCATGAGACTGCGATGCTGAATACTTTTTTATGCTCTTTCATGCTTTCGCGATTGAAAGCGCGTTCAATTTCACTTCTTGACTTCCGCACAGATGGAAGTTGATGAAGACGAGAACGCGCAATGCGCAGCGCGAGAGAGTGCTGCAGTTTAATACGAGGCATGATCGGCAGCGGCAAGAGAAAAGTCGCTTAGGCATGTCGCATTATGCTGTAGTAGTAATGTGCCCTATGTGGGGTCTTTTATCCTGCTTGGTTGTTTAGGTGTGCCGTATTATGCATTGTGTTTATTTGCGAATTTCTTCACGGCTTGTGCATATTTCATGCACCTGAAACATTGCTTCACTATAATAAATGCCATACCACAAAAAGCACCGCCAATAGCATATTGGTCTCGTGCAGGAGGCAACGCAGCTGACCTCTTCGCGCCGCCGCGGCCTCGAAGCCCTGTCGCGGCAATATTTATTTCTTCAGGATGGCCAAGGTCACACTGATTCAAAGCCTCGCATATTTCTTGTCATTTCCCGGATCGCATGACAAACTTCAGAGGCTTCGGTACACAACTGCATTTTCCAGGTTAGGAGGCCAATAGGACTTTCGCGCTAAATACCCTCAGAGAAGCAGCCCCGGAGAGCGTTGGCCCATATAGGCCACATGCCCTTTGTCGTCATAACAACCTGCCCACGGTATTGTAAGCAAAGTGCAATACTGCGTTAGGCATCAGTGAAATTAATTATTGGTCACGAGAGGTTGCACGAGAAGAGCAACCTAGGTCGCACAAGCTCCATCGGTGGCAGCACCTGCCATCTGAGGGCAGTGGTGCATCGCTTGACCGCAGCGCCAGAAGTGGTATGAAGACTGCCAGGGATTTAGGGATGTTAAGAAGGGAATTACTAATTGTTTAGAAATGGGTATTAGTCTATTAGCGCTATAGCGTCATACCCTTAACGAGCATCTTGACTGTCCCGCTTCAATTTTCTGTCATTCCTATGTCAGCTGCGGTGTCAGCATTCCTGCAAAACCGAAAGGAAAAGCACCCTTGCTGAGAGGTTGAACACACGCTGAAGAGCCCCTTGGATTTGTTCCTACACACGCCTTCAGTATGGAGCGCCTTACGCCCCGATGGTCGCTTTAGCGATGAAATCTTGAGAGCCCCCCATACCTAAATTGATGAATATCACCTAAACTGTTTAGGGTAAGAATTAAACATTGCTTACTCACTTTAAACTCTCCCTAAATCACTGAAGATAGGCGGAAAATTTATTCTACGCAGAATTCGCGAAAACTTCATGTATAAAGTTTCTTGGACGTCGACCGCTGCTCTCGTCACTCAAAATGTGCGCCGTAAGAAGGAATTTAATGCAGCAGTTGCGCAACGCCTGAAACTGGGCGAGGTTACTTTGAACATAACGCGTTCTGCTACGTAAGTAAGGCACGTAATTCCACACTTCAGAAGGTACTAACTTTAGACGCCGTCGTATGCAGAAGCTGTACACATTTTTGAAAGCTTTAGCGGCTCATACACTGAGGCGCAATTCGCGAGGCGCAATTCGCTGATTTCTCTAGGGATCCTAATGGCCTAGCCGTGTACTCCGAGCGCAACATTCTCTGCCACTTGTAATTCTCACAGTTTCGTTGCATCGTTTCTTATGCGTATACCCGTACGATGACAGGCGGACTCGAATGAATGCATCGCACTCAGAGCTGCATTGCGAAACAAGCGTTCGTGCAAGTGGGTTTCATATGGTGGCTGGGTTCATTAAATAGAAAAGTGCTTACATAAGCTTGCAATACGTCACAAAATACGGGGTAAAGATATAAAGTAGAGGCCATGCGGCAATTAAAAATGCTTGTGTAAGCGTTGCACAAGCCGATGGTACTGAAGTTTCGTTGTTGCGTCAGGGAAGGGATGAGTGCACCAATTGCATTAGCATGCTCAAGATTAAAATAAATGCAGGGCCTCTTTGTCGATCCGCTACCTCTGGTTAGCGCGGATTTGTGACCGCGGCGTGAAGAACAATTCGACTCGTCAGCCGAATTATTCGGGGGAATTAATGACTGCGGCAACGGTAACAAAAGTATCAGCATTAAAATCACCCAACCGCCATTCCAGTAACAGCCATATGAATGCTGACTGAAGCGCTAAGCCCGTTCGTGCGGAGTTGATACTTGCATAACGCACAAAACACTTAGTGCGGAAGCAATCAAAGGGGTGTCCCCATGGTAAAAGTCCTCACCATAAGTAAAGGGTGATAGTGGTATACTATATGACAAGTTTCAAAACGGTGCTCACGTAATTCAACTCTCGCATAGGTACTGAGGAAACGAAATAAATTATATCTGCGAGAATTCTGGAAGCAAGATTGGCAACCTTGTGCTCCCTCGTCTCTGCTCACGTTCTTTCTGACTGACAGACTAAAGGTTGATTACGCTCATATTCTTCAGGTGAAAATAAAAAAAAATGTGAGAGATATTTTCGCTAACTAGCACCGATTCCTTATGCTTCCGATGCCATATGTCTTAGAAAAACTTTTAAACCCAACATTTCTTTTACTCCAGTACTTGCAATTACCATGCTGTAAATTTGGGCACAAAATAAATAGAGGTAGCGGAGAATCCTTTCCTTAATTGCAGAAATACTGCAATTTGAAAAGCTGCAGCCTAAACATACATCGAAGCAGTACCAATAATACACTGCGATATCAGTGCACGTTAAAAAACTCCAGGCGGTCCAAACATTCCCCAGCCCTTCACTACGGCATCCCTCATAAGCTCGGCCGCTTTAGGATGTTAAACCAAAATAAACCAATAAATCAATACTAAACCATGCTTGATCGGTTAGTAGCCAGCGCCTTTTCATTAACTGAACTGCACTCTTAAAGTTGATCTTGGTAAATTTTTCACCATTTTTTCTTCTAGCTTTTACTAAAGGTCAGAAAAAATGCCCTCCTTGTTCTGTAGGCGCTGCATGTACAGGGCAGCACGAATTAGAACATGTGTTCGGTGTGACTTTCGTACTCTCTAGCAAACTTTCACTTCTCTCGCACATAGACAACGAAACATTGCATCATTTTCATCGCAATGAATTTAGGAAGCAAAAAAAAGCTGTCTGCATTCGTAAACTCTATTGAATGAAATCCGCGATAATTGGAACAACTGACGGCACATTAACACTAAAAAAACATTGACAGTGAGCATAAAACTGAGCTGATTATAAGAAAAACATTATATCAAAGAGCTTCTTTCGATTTTATTTAAATAAAGCGCATTTTTGAAGCTCTCTCATTTTTCTCAATAAAAAGAAGCTATGGAAATGGTGCACCCTTTGTAACGCGTCATGTTTAAAAAACAATAGGGACAGTAAGCACCGTTTTCAAGTACCGTTCAACGATCATATTTTGGCGCAATTATTAGGATGTCTTCTTTAAGTATCCTGTCGTTTTTTTGATGAAAATAAAATAACTTTTCTATTTTCTTAGTATGCCTTCTTCATGACATAATGGCGACCCAAAGCATTGTCGGAAGGCCTATACGACATCCGAAATTTCCCATTTAGTATCTTAATTTACCTGAAGTTTCAATGTCTCCTACACATCTAAGCGGTCAAGTTGGGAGGAAATAGTCGTCACGTTGACCTTACACTAGGCTACATGCACACAAAACACGCACACAGAGGAGATACCAGTTGATGATGGTCACTTGCGTGTTTCTTTTTTTTCTTTCATTAAAAGCAGCATTGTGATTTCTTCAAGCTAGAAGGTGTATTCCGAACAATGTTTTATTTTGTATAAAAATTTTATGTGAGCTATGACAGCGTAACAGCTTGACAGCGTATCATCCGTGTTTGGAGTACACAGCTGAGTAGCCAAAAGAAATTCCAAACATACTCATCGACTAGTAGGTGAAGAATTCCTTCATTTTGTTCTCTATGAATTGCGGTGAATAGCCAAGAATAAATACAAATTTCTGTATAAAGACGCGCGGAAACGAACGCCCATTTCATGTTGCAGATCCAAAACAAGCAGAGGAATACTCAGAGCTTTTAAAGAATGCGGCAGGGGAAAAACCAGAAAAAAACACGGTTTTATTTTTTTTAATGTCAGTGTAAGATGATTTGATCATGAGGCACAGAACCGTATTGATTTTCTCGTCGGACTACAAGCATGCAGTGCGATTTGTTTAACCACGTTGACCATAGGGTACAAGCGCGATGAAAATAAGTCCTATCAGCGGAGACAGTAGGCACCACGCTGTTCGCATTCTACTTTCTCGCCCCTACATTTAGCATTGTCTAACTATGCAAGACCCAGGTAGTGTCGATGTGCTACTCGTTGCGGCAGCAGCGATAACGAGCACAAATTAATAGCGCTTTCGAAGTCACCAGTTTCTTGCACATTGCCAAAGTGTACACGCTATTTTCCTCAGGTCCCGGCAGACATGGCACTTAGAGCATCGGTCGATTGTGCTAATATCCCGCAGCTCTCAGCGTAATGGCGGCGGAGCAACCCGCTGCTGGCCGTGTTGCTTTGTTTTCGAACGCAGGCCATGGCAGCGCTTTGAGCGAAGCGGCCGACGACAGCTGGGGTAAAACTCGTGGGTGAGAAACGCTGAGGCTCACACTCACGAAAGGGTTAGACTCGTTTGTTTCAGCTGCTATATGCGGGAAGTCGGTGCTTAGTGGACCTCTACAGCGGCTTGAAGAGGCAAGGGCTGCATTTAGTCTTACAATTACGGAAAAAAAAACATCCCGTAATCGAGCTCATTCCTGCATGCGAGGAAGAACGCATCAATGGAAAGGTGAAATCAAGATACGAAACAGGCATAGCATGGCTATAGCCTTAATGGTAGAGTTTTAGTTTGACGGTGCCTCTCTGGGCTGTGTGCTCTGCGGTAGAGTGATTTCCGTAACCAAAGATGCTCTCACTTACACACAAAACTCTCTATTTCGGGCCCTCTTTCCCTGCAGCAGCTTACAAGTGCGATAAGTTTGCAAGAATTGAAATGGTTTCAAGTCTTGGGATTTCCATAGACTTAGTAAAAGACTTAGTAAAAACTTTACTCCACAAATGCTATGATAAAGCGATAATTTATCGAATGAAGTATCACTGCCTCAGTTTTTAGGGGGCCCTGATTAACTGGTCCACCGGGGATACATAGATATAGGACACTCAACATATGCACGCACTCCTGTTCCGAAACATGGTTACTTAGCTGGGGGTCAAAATCCTTACCTTACACTGAAGAACTGGACGCTGGCACCACTGAGCCTCTTTTGCAAGTGCACGGAAAGATACACGCGTTTAAACGGGACATCGGCCTACATGTGACAAAAAAAAAAGTTTTTGTGGTTAGCACATGGAAGAAACAACCACCCTGTTGTTAAGCAGACGAATATAGAAACAAAGCGAATGGACGCAATTAAGGCGTGATAATTGCTGATACAAAGTAACAAAGGAAGTGGTTCCGGACTGAATTGCCCTTTCAAAACTCAGCGCTTTCGTTTGCTCAGGACCCATGAGAATTGATATTACCTTAAGCATTTAATGCTTCCTCGCAACGCTGCCTCACTCAGTACCGTTCATGTTCATTGAAAATTAGGTTTTATAGTTACCTTATAAAGACAGGTAAGACCTACAGAAGCATCCGCGGGTAGTTCTGCTCACAAGTGCAGTATGCAAAAATTTCCTACCGCTAAATAGTATGTCTGGCGAGCGTAGCGTTTCCAACACGATGGAAAAAGAATGAAGCAAATAAGAACTGGAAAATGGCATTTAGTCTCTCTGTTGGCATTCCTTCCACGCCTAAACCGAGGCATATGTTTAAAGCGGATTAGGGAGGTTCGACTCTCTGACCACTCATTTTGGATCATTAACTGAACGCAGGAATTAGACCAAACGTAGAAAGAAATAGGATGATTTTTACCCCGTGGGGAGTTCCAGTTGAAACATCCTTATTGGCGTCCAGTAAATAAGTGCATACATTATGACCAGAAACAAACAGCAATAACGTTGTGCTACGCGGTAAACTGCCGCAATTACACCTACTTATGGGAACAAATCGAAGCTCACAGCAGCAGTTGGAGGAACATATCATTTTAAACACTTACAGTGCACTAGTTTGCAACGTACGAGTGTAATGTAGAGGAGCATGCCTCTGTTTATGTTGCCTGAGGTGCCAGCCATGTTAAAATATCTCAGTTCGCTACGCATATTAATTTATGAGTAGATGCTGGTTTAAAAACTATTCGAGATGCATTGCGGTTCTCTTTCAGCCTTCCGCAAAACTAGTTTAGGCGAAAGCAATTCTTCTGCATTCTTGTAGATTCCTGTATTATCCGAATGCGTGCTCAATTTTATTATTCTCGTTTTCTCGAAATTTGAATTTTTATTTTTCAAAAAGCTGCTCTGCTTTTTTTTATACAAAAAACTTACCATATCAAATTTCCCTTACATATGAAAACAACAATCGGAAAGCTGTAAGTATAGCGGCTCTCATTTTGTGCTTACCATGCAGCACTCAATTCAGAAATTATATACACTCTCAATCAGCAGCTCATTGGCCACGCAAATGCAATACGGATAAATCTTGGCACTTCGAAAAACAACACGATGACAGTGAAAAATGAATGTCATATTTTCTGGCGCAAACAAGCCTTGTACCTAAAGCGAAGAAATATATTTTTACCATTCCCGTGGTACCGTTTGCACACTCTGTCCAACGGGTCGTAGCGCCATCTTTTATCTTACTTATCTCAAGGAATCATGTGGGATTCAAATTACGAGCTCCCCGCATAAAATAAAGCCGGCTAGGTGCAATATGCGCGGCCCTCTTTCACATGTTCATAGTTGGTCTTGCTGAAATTGTTACCCCGCACGAACAACTACTTCGTCTTGTAGAGGGGAAGTAACAATAATTTGATTCAACAGTAGCCACCGAATTTTAGACCCAGGAGCGCGGATGAAGTTTAAGGCGGAATTGTTTCATGCTAATTGGAGGTTAATTAGAGAGACATGAGAGAGGCCTTTGCCCTGCAGTGGGTGTAATAAGGCTGATGATGAGGATGATGATGTTTCAGGCTTAGCGACTGCTCCGAAGTATCAGGAACTAATAGTTGATGATCGTATTGGAATTTACGGGTGTGGCCGAAAACTATCAAGTGCGCCACAATAGAATCATAAAAAACTAATTCCTCCCATTCCGGGTCACCTCCTGCGTATATGGCATAGTCTGAAAAACAGATTTTTTGAAGAAAGAAGACAGAAGGGCGCGATTTCCGGCGCACATAAGTCACGTTCTTTTTATATCTTCCGTTTTATACGGAGACCACACGTTTTCTATATATTTGTCTGTCTATTTTCTTCAAATGCTACTCTAGAAACTATGTGACAGTGATGATCAGGGGTAGAGGTATTGTGGACAACAAAGCCTGCAATACCATGCTAATAGTAATGGATAGAGGAGAAGGAGCAGGAGGAAGAAGTGGAAAGGCAGAGAGGTTAACTGGAAGAATAATCGATTTGCTACCCTACACGGGTGGAAAAGTGCGAGGGGATAAAATATAAAACAGAAAGGAGAGTCGCTATGAAAAGTCAGCGTTCGTAAAAGTCACAGCCTATCGGGCTGGCCAGAAGATCGTAAGAAGCGGAGCAGTGCCTTGTAGGCCTTTACCGCCGACGATTGCCGCGGCCAGTGTCCGAGAGTCTTCATTTCTTTTGGGTAAAAACCCCATGTGTAGTTCATTGACAACCTGAGGGTTCACGCATAGGGCATGCCAGTCTCGGAAAAAAGGAAGCGGCCAGTTGTTTACTATCACCCTGCTCATTTATGATGCCATGAGCAATCATCGAGACTTCCGATGCAATGGTCGAAATAAAACAGCTGCCTTAAGGCGTTACGGTCATCCTCTGAAATGCATATTGATGGTTTGCTCTGACGAACTTAGCAACATAAAGCAAGACGAACGAAGAAGGAAGAAGGCATACACCAATAAGCGCATGCCTTCTTCCTTTGTCGCTCTACTCACTTTTGCCTTGTTCCGCTCGCATAGACTTTTCTGTGTGCTGTTTGAATTTGGCTTACCCTAAATTCCGTGTGGCCTTCACAAAAACTAGAAGAAATAAAGCATGTGGATAGTTTGCTAACAGGAGGAAAACTATGAATGTAGGGCAAAGCTGAAAAAGATCTAACGTACACCGGCAACGTTTTCTTTTGTTTTTTGACGCACGATGATGCTTATCATCGTGCATGCGATGATCGCACGATAATACATGTACAGAAGTCTACAAGCCGCTTCCAGAACCAAACGAATATCCTTTCATCTATGTGCGACGAGCGCTGGAAAAGTCAGAAAAGGTAATTTTTTCCGGGCTGGAAGCTTTTGCTGATGATCTCCCGAATCAAAGCTGTCTGTAGTCATTTTGCGGACATGTCTATGGCTGATTTGAAATACGCTGCTGTACATGCGGCAAAGAAACGATCACGATGTTAGCACGGCCCAATTGATTGTTTAGTGCGGCGGTTGTGTGAAAGATGGCGCAATTTTCACCTAGTAATTGCTCTTTCACTTTCTCCTATTTAAACTACTAGCACACTTGGGCGAGCCAGGCGCGACAAAAGCGGGCTCACATTAGTGGCTCTTGTTGATTCCAGCTTGTCCTGTGCATTTTGGCACTATGTGTCCGGTTGAAGCAGAGTAGAACTCGTAGAGTCCATTTTTTTTTGGTTTGCCGAGAAATCACACCAGGGTACTTAAGGACCATTTTGAGAATTTTTCAACAAAACCTGGGTCATTAAGGGTTAAATAAACTGCAGAGAAAATTGAAAAGACACACTGGCACAAGTACATTAGTGCACGTCCCTCCTGCGCAAAACCCACACTACATAATTATTAAATATAGCACATCAATGCATAAGTATATAAATGCAGTTGATATCCCGTCACCCTGATCACCGAGCCCGAAGTGCAGTAATTTCTTGTTTTTCCTGCTATGTGTACCGCATTTTTCGAACATCAATATTTTATGGGAACCACCTAGTAATGTTATCATGAAACATATTTTATATCATGTTGTATGCACCTTACTAGTCTTTCAGCAGAACAGGGGTGTTCGGAGGGATACCAAAGAAATTTTTGTCCTGCCGAGGATGTGGTTAGGCTCATGATGATTGTTTTCTAGTTAGCTGTGCAGCGCGTCAAAAGAAGTGCTCTGTTTAACCGTGAAACTTCAGCTCATGTGATCTGAGCTCATTCCCACCTTCCATGGCTACGTTCTATCTGCGCTTTTTTAGCACAGATATGTTCTCTTGGAAAGTTGAATATCTTACCCTCCAAAATGATACTTTATCAGAAAACACAAATTTTCATGTTCATCTTTGCCCAGTGCATGACACCTTCGCTTTCATCGCTTGCAACCAAACGACACTTCACAGTAGAGCATTAAATATTCATTAAGCGATGATATATGTTTGAAGCCTGTTCTGGGTGGTTCTCGTAATTGAAAACAGGAGGGGTCATAAAGACGTTGAAATATGACGGAAAGGTTGGAGCACCAAAATTGGTACAATTCTAATACATCCGTAAAAAAACCCCTGCCATCTTTGTCTCAGGGCATAACAAATAGGTTGGCCT
The DNA here is from genome assembly GCA_030143305.2 of Amblyomma americanum. Lineage (NCBI taxonomy): Eukaryota > Metazoa > Arthropoda > Arachnida > Ixodida > Ixodidae > Amblyomma > Amblyomma americanum. Next base: position 21,377 of record JARKHS020033183.1, on the reverse strand, counting down.
GCGCTTGTAGCTTGCAGCATACCATCCTTCCTGCCATCCAGGAAGACGACAGCGATGTGCGACGGGAGGCGGCAAAAGGCGGTGGCAGAGAGGCGCAATGAGGTCCAAAGGACGTGCGCTCTCATTAAGCGCAATGAATTAACGCATGCGGGACCCGCGCGGCGTGCGTTCCGCACCAAGTGCTTTGCCTACCGACCCGGTCGAGGATAAAAAGCGGAATGCGGACGCGCCAGGAAATAACAGAAACGTCATTCAAATGAGCGCTGTGAGGATAGGGCAGGAAGGCTGTCCACGAGCGAAGTACGCTCTTTCTCCACCCTTTTTTCTTTATCCTGGCTTTGTGCACTGCTGTCTTTACGCACGGAAGAGTTCCTACCGTCGCAGCGGCTTTTGGTCAGAGATAGCGGCCTTACTAGTGGTGCGAAAGTTGTGTTGCCTATCCTCATGCGTCCTTCCAAGCCAGCGTACGCTGCTCCAGTATTCCTTGAATCCACCATGCGAAGATGTGATTACGCCAGCTTCATTTAAGCTGAGCTCGCTTTACTCCTGGAAACAAGCAAGGCTTTCTTTGCAGCAGCCTGTTACTCGACAGCGTGGATCTCTGAAGTATACCTTCTACAGGATACCCTGGGCATGCTTGACGGTGTGTCAGTTGTGGGCCAGCAACGCGTGATTTTATTAGCTTCTTATTTTTTGTAATTTGAGGCGACCAATAAAGTGAGATAAACAGATCAACTGAATTTGACTTTATCAGCAGCTATACTGACAAGACTGTGATAGCAGAATTTGATTATACGGCGTCTCTGCGAGATTTTGAAACTGTGGAGTGGAAGACGTAGGTGCTTCGAAAACATCTACAGTTTCAAAAACATCCGCGTCATCCGTCTCCAGTCCAGGTTTCCTAGCATCTATCAGAGGGAACAAAGGGAGTCATACCTCATTCACAAGTTTGGTACGTTCTCCCGTGGCATGAGCGCTACTCCCGGGAGGCTCTCCTGCTTGAAGGAGACAACGTAGCAAATACAGCAGATCTTGTTCTTCACAACTTCAACCACGCTCTGAAATGGCTGGAAATCTAGCTTTTTATTTTCTCAGTTGTCTCCTTTGACCATCTACACCCAGCATCTATGTTCTGTCCGAAATAGACACCTATATTGTCTCTATTACATAGCCCACTGGGACCACGCGGCAGACCCGCGGGCCGCCGACCTCTAGCGGGTTCCGCACACATGTATCATTATTATTTCCTATTTCTTTATCTTTTCTTTAAGAATTTTTTGTATTCTATAATATGTCTTCCACGCCTTTTTTTCATTACCATTTCGCATTTGCTTGGCGCCACATTCTATTCATTTTTTGTATGTGTTAATATTTTTCGTCTTTCAAAGTATATTGTGCTAATAATATTCTGCTGCTCTTTCTTCCTTTCGTTTTCTCTCGCAAATTTCTCTCTGCCTTCTTATTGCACGCTCGGTCTTATATCTACGTATTTTTCTTACTTTTTTTTCACTTTTTTCCCCGAAGGCTGACGCTTTTTCACGTTAAGCGCACTGCCAGAAACGGGTTGAAGCGGCATTGTATATTTATGGGGAGGGTGGAGACCATTCAAGACGCCACGGCAAAGGAGGTGACAACCCTGCCAAACGAAGCGTTTTCGAACTGATATCAAGACCTCAAGAAGCGGTGGAAGCTGTGTATAGACATCGAGGGAGACTATATCGAAGGGGTGCTGCACAAACGATTTCAACGTAAAACGCTTCTATTTTTAATGAACTCAGTCTGTGAACTTTACGATGAAAGGTTATATATATATATATATATATATATATATATATATATATATATATATATATATATATATATATATATATATATGTTAAATAAAATGAGGGGCCCGTTTGACAAACTTATGAAGGGAGCTAACAGTCACCGAAACCAAGGTGCATAGGGGAATGTTTTTTATGTGTTGTGCTTATCAGTGGGATATTATGGTGCTTAGATTAATAAATCGCTTAAAGAAAATTAATTATAAAGCAGCAAGAAAAAACAACCATGCCGCCGGTGGGATCCGAACCCACGACCTCCGAATATCGCGTCCGGTGCTCTTACCAACTGAGCTACGGCGACGGCTGTGCCAATCTGCTGCTCTCGTGGGTATATATGTTCATTGGTGTAAGCGAACCTTGAGAGTGTTCACCAGCGCCACCCTCGACCATAGCGGCGGACGTAGCACGTCCTGTAATACCGCGAGTGTGACGTTGAACGTCATCTAACGGCGAGGGCGAAAATTGGACAGCAGATTGGACAGCCGTCGCCGTAGCTCAGTTGGTAAGAGCACCGGACGCGATATTCGGAGCTCGTGGGTTCGGATCCCACCGGCGGCATGGTTGTTTTTTCTGCCGCTTTATAACTAATCTTCTTTAAGCGATTTATTAATCTAAGTATTATAATATCCCACTGATAAGCACAACACATAAAAAAAACATTCCCCTATGCACCTTGGTTTCGGTGACTGTTAGCTCCCTTCATAAGTTTGCCAAACGGGCCCCTCATTTCATTTAACTTATCTGCTAATAGCTTAACGAGGGTCTCCGTTCTGGCAGTCTTGATGCCATATGTAGCTTAAGAGGGCTCTCGCACAGTTTCCGCCCTCGCCGTTAGATGACGTTCCTCGTCACACTCGCGGTATTACAGGACGTGCTACGTCCGCCGCTATGTTCGAGGGTGGCGCTGGTGAACACTCTCAAGGTTCGCTAACACCCAATGAACATAAATACCCACGAGAGCAGCAGATTGGACAGCCGTCGCCGTAGCTCAGTTGGTAAGAGGACCGGACGCGATATTCGGAGGTCGTGGGTTCGGATCCCACAACCGGCATGGTTGTTTTTTCTGCTGCTTTATAATTATTTTCTTTAAGCGATTTAATATTCTAAGTACTATAATATCCCACTGATAAGCACAACACACAAAAAAAAACTTTCCCCTATGCACCTTGGTTTCGGTGACTGTTAGCTCCCTACATAAGTTTGTCAAACGGGCCCCTCATTTCATTTAACTTATCTGCTAATAGCTTAACGAGGGTCTCGGTTCTGGCAGTCTTGATGCCATACGTAGCTTAAGAGGGCTCTCGCACAGTTTCCGCCTTCGCCGTTAGATGACGTTCCACGTCACACTCGCGGTATTACAGGACGTGCTACGTCCGCCGCTATGGTCGAGGGTGGCGCTGGTGAACACTCTCAAGGTTCGCTTACACCCAATGAACATAAATACCCACGAGAGCAGCAGGTTGGTTAGCCGTCGCCGTAGCTCAGTTGGTAAGAGCACCGAACGCGATATTCGGAGGTCGTGGGTTCGTATCCCACCGGCGGCATGGTTGTTTTTTCTGCTGCTTTATAAGTAATTTTCTTTAAGCGATTTATTAATGTAAGTACTATAATATCCGACTGATAAGCACAACACATAAAAAAAACATTCCCCTATGCTCCTTGGTTTCGGTTACTGTTAGCTCCCTTCATAAGTGTGTGTATATATATATATATATATATATATTTATATATATATATATATATATATATATATATATATATATATATATATATATATATATATATATATATATATATATATATATATATATATATATATATATATATATATATTTCTCCTTATGTTAATATCGATGGTCTTTTATATATATATATATATAAAGACCATCGATATCAACATAAGGAGAAATACTTCTACGTCCCAGTTGCCCCTGCATCCCCACTGGTTTGATATCTCTTCACATGGCTCTCTGCTACACGATGCTAAATACATCTAGTTTTACACCCGAAGCCGTTAGCATACGGGACCGTTTCCTCTCTGTCGTCCGGAAAACATGTCCCTGCTGTCTTTTTTTTGCCGTCTTCCTGCTCTTTAGTTTCATCTTAATCACTTTACTTTAAAATTGTGCGCTGCACCACTTGGTTGATTCCAGGTTATTCATGCATAAAATGACCATTCTGCAGGTTGACACGTTACTTTTTTGTAAACCCAAATCGCACCACTTGTTTGCGAACCCTGTGCGGTAACTGTGAGACCGCATTTGGGAGTATACGGAGATGTGTTTTCTTTGCATTCTTATTTTGTGGATGTGATGTGGTGCCTGTAGTAATCAATTGCAGGAGTCTGAAAATGAAGTGAACGTGAGTGCTATTTTGAATTTGTTTTCACATGGGTATGAAATGTCTTTCCCGTTTGGAGAAGTCAAGGAACACTCAAATAATGGGGCTGGTGATCCTATCCGTATATGCACACGTCATCAAGATCCGCGACTCTATCATAAGGAGATTGAAAAGGCCTTATAGAGGTGGACAAAAATAACTGTAGCTCGTTAGTGCGAAGAACTGCTGTAAAGGCCGCGTGGATTTCTGGGTACGACGGTGGGCCAAGAGGAAAACGAATGATAGCGTGGCGGATTGAGCTTAATACCAAAGGGCTGGCTTGGCTGGTGCTGTTCCGCTATGAAGAAAAGGCCTGGGAGATTAAAAAACATGTTCCTGCTCAGCGCATTCCTGCCTCCTTACTACGGTTGAAGGAGCCATTGTGAGAATGGCGCAAATCACTAGAAAATAAAATATTACCAAAAATAAACCCTTCGAAAAACGTGGATATATCTAAAGCAAAAAGCGCTTTCTTTGCCACGATTTGCTACGATTTTAGAATCGGATTCTCTTTATCTGGGTCACGTCATTGTTGTACTACCGTTCTTCGATCATTTATGAATCCAAGCACTGTATAAGATAAAGAAGTGTACTTCTATTGAATCCCGCAAGAATTTTGAATCAGTTCCGCTGACTAAACACATCTCGTCGAGGCTGGTTATATTTCAAAGCCCGTTTATGACCCAGTAACGCGTAATCAAGCGCATTGAAATTTCTGTATCTTTACCTTTAATTTTGTAAAAGTTTAAAATTGCGACAGTCACTCTGTTATGAAAGATTTAATGTAATAGAGCATGATTCCTTGGCGGTTGCGACTTTTTGCTGGATAACTTTAGCCTATTTTTTTCTCGTGCTTCATAGTACAATATAATGTTACCCGAAATGTCAGTGTTCACATTCCAGTATAAAAGGCCTCTCGGTAAAAAAAAACAAACTGACCGTTGAAAATTTCAACTGACGCAAAATTAAAAGAAATGCAACAACCTCCCCGCAAATACTCAGGTTGGCTACAATTTATGAGCATGGAGAGGCGCTACAAAGTACGTCTTATATGCACATCCTGAAATGAGTGTTCAGGCAGCAACCCGTGCGGCAACCGGTATAAATGCAGTTCAGGTTTTTCATTTTCAGGACTTTGTTTGATTGTGCGAGCGCCAACGCTATTAAAATGTCTCAGTAGATAGCTGTCGTTTTTATAACTAAACGTTAATGTAAATGTATTCCCATGTTACGCTGTCCACTCGATTCTTATCGCCGAGAGTCAAAGGCCAGTTCAGAGAGCTTGAGCAGAACCGGCCGATCGCAGGCACACAAAAAAGGACAGTCGGTAAGCCGCGTTCTCTATTACGATACACCTACGAAATAACTCATTTGGTGAATTACTTCACACTTTCTAAGACAGAAAGCAGATAATTTAGATAATTCTTAATTCAGCGCTTAGAGCCTTTAATTCAGAACCATACCAGTGCCTTCGTTCTCCTACAGGACTATCTGCTCGTTCATTTACGCCAAATGTGGCGCCTGATAATGCCATAATTATCTACATCATTTGCGTGTTAGCAAGGCTTAGCCATTAATAGTAGGTTCTTTGATCATGCCGGCATTTCAAAACTTCGGAAACAACTGGGATTTCACTGCGGTACTTTCATAGCCCAAGCAACTTCACAAAGGAAACTTTTAGATTTTTCTTCCGCTTTACTTGTAGACTCGTTTAAAGTTGGAATATTGATGCCTCATTTAGTTTAAGTAAACAATCAGAATTTTTTGAGCACGCGTCAAGCAATTTTCATTTTACAAATATGCCGGCGAAACATTCAAGGGAGTCCTTAGCCAAAGCAGAGTAGCGAGGATACCACAAAATCTGCAATTCCTACTGCAGCTTGTAAGATAACACCCGCCCCTGGTATTACAAAACCGAAGCAACCTTTTCAACGTGCCTGCACTTTCATAACCGACTAATCAATACCTACACCTGCAGCGACCGCAGTCAACTACCGGAGGGTGCGTGGAACACTTGCAACCAGATATCGAATAAAAGTTTTACAATATAAAGTCGGCGTCAGAAGTGACCAGAGGCCGGATTTTAACGTTGCTAGATTTTCTCAGCTAATTGGAAAAAGCCAGTTGGGAAAGTTAGGCTCATGCCATTGGCTGGCGTGCCGGCTGCCATAGCGACAGACAATCGCTTGAGCTGAGGTCAAATGATTTCGAAAAGCCAACTGCATCAGAATGTGATCACAGGACGTTGAGCCGCTGGCTGAAACGCATGGCTGCATCACCAGCTCTATCCAGTGGTCTGAGGATGCCATGCTCATTTTGCGCACCTAGAGGTGCTTGTGTGGCAGCACTCTATTATACCTCCCTCAAGCTCTCTCGAGAGGCAGGCCACACAGTGAGTCGAAAAACTTGCGCGGTTCCGGGCGCTTTTCGCCACTCTGATAAGGCATCGGCGGCCTGCACTACTTTTTGAATTTGACCAACAGCTGCTGCGAGCTCCCGAAGCGTTTCTTCGCTCATCAGGCCGAAGGATTGGAACATCTTTCCGGGAACATTATCAGACGACTTCCCATTCGTGTAAGAATGAACAAAAAGATATAAAAATATTTTGCCGCCAGCGATGCATTTTCGAGGCCGCGAGCGCGTCCTGAGCACTCTTATCCCCGATAGTAGGTGGAGGATGTGTCTTGCTACTGCAAACGAAGGGAAAGGGTCATAGCTGGCATTGACGCTATCGCAGTCGCACAACCGGCAACATGCTGCAGAATCCGTTGTGCTTTGCGCTTCAGGTTGTGGCTGCCCTATTTTGCGCCCATTCAGCGCTTTGTGTCGAATTTCCGACGACTTAACGCTTCGGGGAATTCCGTAATTTTGGCCTGGAGCTAGAAAAGTTCGCAAGTGGGGCACACCTCACCTTGGATCGCGAATTCAATGACTTTGTCACGGCACATGGTATCGCAGCGACATCCACAAGGACATCTCACGTGACCGATAATACTGCATTAAAAGTGACATCGAGATCGTTAATCGCTGGTGGGCATCGCAGCAGCACAACCGGCAACATGCTGAAAAATACGTTTTGCTTCGCATTCCGAGTCAATAATTATTTGCCTTCTGAATGCTACCACAGTGATGACTGTACTTAACTGCTTGTGCCCTGCCCCCTGTCCGTCAAGTGTTTTTGAGTTGCTTGATTTGCTTGCCTAGCGATCATTTGCTCGGCGTAAATATAGAGGAAAACCTCGGACCAACCGAAAAGGGAATGCTGCAGGAATTGCTGGCTGGTCAAAGCAACATGCAGTCTGCTATTGGGGAAATTAAGGCATCTGAATTAATTATGGAACAAGGCATTTGCTTTTTCAATAGCGCAATAATCTTGTTGAAAAGAAATTATCCACTCTTGTTTCGCTCGACTGCAGGATAAATGACTTTGAAAGCACCCTATCTGGATTGAATTAACAGGTCATTTATTTAGTCAAAATGGTTGATGATCTTGAAAACGGGACGTAAAACAATTTTATAATTTTTGTGCAGAGAATTCAGTTACCGAGAATGGCGAACTGATTGAAAAGACATTAAAAGAAGGGCTATTCTTGAGAAAATTGCAAGCAAATTTAGTGGTATTGAAAGAATACACATGCTTGGCCGAAAGACAAAGACACGTCCGGTTATGATATAAATTTCTGGACTACTGTGATAGAGCATCCATACTGAGGGCATGCAACAAACTGAAGGACAGGAAATACTCTGTCCCTAAAGATGTTTCGAAAAGAGTGCATGATGTACGTAAACTGTTATGGAAAAGTTCATCGGAGGAAAAGGGAAACGGTGCAAAACTTAAGCTCCTATATGATGAGTTAAGCGTTGGTGGCGTCATGTATGGATCTGATAAAGAAAACGTCTGTCGTTATCGTGCCTATGGAAATAAAAGGAGCTGACAAATGAATAAAATGGGCTCTCGCTTAAGAGTTTCAATGCAAATGGTAGGAAACATACTAAATAAGACTTTAGAATTAGAGCGAGTTTTTTTTTAGTGCATAATCCAGACATTGCTATTCTCACGACCCGCCGTGGTGGCTCAGTGGTTAGGGCGCTCGACTACTGATCCGGAGTTCCCGGGTTCGAACCCGACCGCGGCGGCTGCGTTTTTATGGAGAAAAAACGCTAAAGCGCCCGTGTGCTGTGCGATGTCAGTGCATGTTAAAGATCCCCAGGTGGTCGAAATTATTCCGGAGCCCTCCACTACGGCACCTCTTCTTCCTTTCCTCTTTCACTCCCTCCTTTATCCCTTCCCGTACGGCGCGGTTCGGGTGTCCAACGATATAAGAGACAGATACTGCGCCATTTCCTTTCCCCAAAAAACCAATTATTATGAATTATTTATTATTCTCACGAAATGTGGTTCACTGAAGCAGTTTATGACACCTAATTTGTCCTTCCTGAGTCCTGTCTGTTTAGAGAAGGTCGCAGCACAGAAGGCAGTGGAGAGTGTATACTTTTCAAGACATGCCAAAATTTGCTAAAAATGCCAGAAGTAACTAACTTACAATTCATTTTTTGTAAAGCATATTATGATAATGTTGGTTATGTGTTAGAAGTGGTGTCTAGACCTCCTACGTCTGCCACAAATGTTCTAGACGACTTAGGGAAATTCATGAGCTTGTATATCAAGCACGGTGATTGGGGTAGTTTGGCAGGATGCTTTATTTGCCTAATGTGATCTTGTCTACTATGTTGCACACTAAATGTAATGATGCCTCAGCCAATGTTCTGCTGGACCTTGATTTTGATTTTGACCTTCGGCATGTAGTTGAAGAGCATACAAGGATTCAGGGCACCACCAAATCCGTTCTAGATCTTTTTTTTTTGTTAGCGGCAGCATTCCTCCTGAATTACGCTGTAAAGTATTTCCCGGAATTCCTCACCGCCATGCTGTGATGCTTAATGTGTCTTGTGGCGCTTCAAAATAAATGCGCAAGACTTCTACAATTCCTAATTTTTCTAAAGTATAGTTGGCGTGTCAGTTCTAGATGTCCCTACTTTTCATTTTGATGACTTTGTTAGTATTACTGATAGCACACATATTCTCTGAGGCTTTTGTAAACAAATTGTGGACATTTGTATGCATTTGTTGCACAAAATTGTCAAGAAACGAGAAATAACTCTTGGATTTCCAGAGAGTCAATAAAATTACGAAGGTGGCTGAAAAAGCTTAAGAGAAAGGCTTACTCCATTTCTTCTATAATGTCAGATTTGTGCTCTAAAATTAACAATCTACATGCCATTAAAAATAGTATTGTGGATAATTCCTGCCGAATTTATGACGGCATCACCAGAAACATTCTGAAGAAATATTTCACTTGAATGCTTAGACTGCGATTCCTTGTATATAAACGAGGGACAGGTACCTAATTTGGAAACCATTTTATAAATCTTTTACTAAAGACGGTGGCGTCCTACCCTCTTTTGATGTCTCCTTGCCATGTATGAAGAACCCGACAAATACAAAACAAGGTATTTTCAACATGCTGTTAAAATTGAATATAAAGAAGTCCCCGCGGCCCGACAGCATCCAAAGTACATTTGTTCAAAGATATGCTAAATGGGTTTCCAAGTATTTGCATGTTTTATTTACTAAATCATTACGCGACGGCGCACAACCAAAAGGTCTGGCTACGGCCTGGATCAGCCGTTAAGTAAAAGTGGAAAGAGAGAAACAATTGACAACTATCGCTCAATATCGCTGACATCAACAACCTGCCGAATACTCGAGGGCATTATACATAATCAAATGCTGCAATTTCTTGATAAAGATAATTTTCTAACGAAATATCAACACAATTTAAGAAAAGGATTTTCGACGTGTACTCAGCTCATTGAAAGAATCTATGATTTTGCAGCATCAATTATTAAAAGCACACAAATTGACTCAATAATCGTGGATTTCTCGAAAGTATTTTACGATGTTTCTAATAAAAAGCTACCTCATAAATTACATAATTTTTTCCGGAATAATCCGCAACAAAATGGATCTGAGCATACCTAAACAGAAAAACTATTTGTTTATTTTCGTGACAACTTCTACCCATCAGTAACGGTGGATTTGGGAGAACCCAGAGATCTGTGTTGGGCCGCTGTTTGTTTTATATATTACTGATATTGTTCAAGATATTGCAGTTAACATTAAACTTTCTGCCGACGACTGTGTTCTGTACTCTCAAACTAACAGCTTTCGCACAGCATGTGCTCAATTATTATTGAACAGTGCGCTCTGAAGAGTTGTTTCTTTGTGCCATGACTGGCAGATGGAAGTCGGAGATGAAAAAACTGCTTTCATGAGAATGACACATAAGAAGAAACGTTTGCTTTATACTAAATTATTATTAATGTCTTTGTTTCTCAAATAAACAGGTCTAATTACTTAAGGCTGCGAATCCCGTGTGATTTTAACTGGAGTACCCATTTTAACTACATAATTGCGAACGCTGACACTAAACTTTTTAAGGTGTAAGTCTTTCTTGGATCATCAGCGGCGCGGAGGGAAGCTCTAGACGAAAGTTGTCCGCAAAAGGGTTTGCACGAACTATATTAAGTTGTCTTCTAATTAAAATGAAATGTAAAAATTTATTAAGCAACAGTTGGTAAGGAACATACATTTAATGATAGTAGTGGTACTTAATAAATAATTAGTTAAAACACTGACAGATTGTGATAATCGTGGCTGCCGATAGTGATAGTGCTTTAGATGGAAAGTGATGGTAGTGATAGTGATAATGATAGCTACTGATAGTTATAGTGGCAATGATATCTACTGTTCGTGATAATTAGTGCTAGAGAGGGTTAGTAATAAATATGACAGTGATAATAATAGCGAAATTATAGTTGGTGTTAGCGATGATGATGATCGTGATGATGACAGCGATAGCGACAGTTGGTATTGTGATGATGATGACAGCGATGGTAAATAGCAATTAAATAAACACCAAATAGAAAAAAATAAATTTTTGAAAAATAAAATTCAGCAATCAAGGGAGAAAGAGTGGAAAGAAAAAAGCTTCCGCATTTCAGGTATTAAGATGACCTAATTTAACCCTGAAATTTTTTCTCTCAGGCCTGCTGTACTCTCTTGGCTCACAAATCAGTTGTATTACCTACTTTAGACTAAGCTGTCATAAATTTGGACCCTTTTACAAAAACTAATATTGCTGAAGTCGACAAGGTACACAGAAAAGGTGCACGCTTCATTTACAACACATTTACTTTCTGTTACAGATCTTTTAAAACGGGCGAATCTTTCTCCCTTGGCGCAGAGAAATCTTTACTCTACTGCAAATGTTTCTATACGAATTTTGAATGGTCATTATAAAATTGTCATATCTAATATCAATTTTTCTGCCCGGATACACTACTTGACAAAGACATAATTTAACTTTAATCCTATTTTCCTCCCCTGACAGTACTCTGAGGTATTCATTTTTTCCACGCTCAATAGTTGGATGGAATAAGCTGAAAAACAACGCCGTCTCTGCACCAACATTAAATGCGCTTGTGTCAAGCATACCAAGCAATTGAAATCTAAATTAATTTTTTTTTGTGGAAAGGAAATGGTGCAGCAGCTCTCGCACATATCGGCGGACACCTGAACTGCGCCGGGTTGCCATGGTGGCTCAATTGTTAATGCGCTCGGCTGATGACCCGAAAGACGTGTGTTCGATCCCGGCCGCGGCGGTCGAATTTTGATGGAGGCGGAATTCTAGAGACCCGTGTGCTGTGCGATGTCAGTGCACGTTAAAGAACCCCAGGTGGTCGAAATTTGTGGAGCCCTTCACTACGTCGTCCCTCATAGCCTCAGTCCCTTTTGGACGTTAAGCCCCATTAACCATAAAACAAATATGAACCACGGCGTAAGGGAGCGATAAAAGAGAGACTAAGAGAAGAAAGCAACAAAGAGGTGTCGTAGTGTAGGCCTCCGAAATAATTTTGACCACCTAGGGATCCTTAACGTGCGCTGACATCACGAAGCACACACCCAATTCTGGACAAAGCATTTTTGAGCAAGAAACCGTTTATGAACGCTATTTTTTTCATGTAATATAAGATTGCACTATAATAATCAATATATCCGCCGACCACTCGACGGCAGTCATCTTTTTTTGTTTGTATTAACGTTTTTTGCTATCGCCAAAAACGTTCCCCATTCGTCTTCTGCGGTAATCTTGACTGCTCGATGCGATCCCTGGAGACACCTTTAAAGAATGATTCTGCAACATATAGAATAATAAACCATTACGTTCAATATTTCAGCAAGAGTGTATTAAAGTTTTCTAATTTTCAAAATTTTTGTACGCAAATGCACGGCTTGGAATAATGCTATTTCTTGTATTCCGCGACAGAGTATGCAGCTCGATCGCTCGAAAAGGCGCCGGCGTAGCAGAAGACGGCAGCGCATTTCGGAAATATTCGGGGGCTGTGTAAAAAAAATGAATCATGGTAATATATGTTTCTAGAGAATGATTATTGATTGGAGTTGGACAGGCGATGAAGAGTTAATGAGATCATCGTTATTATTGATTGATTAATCAAATATATAAAAATAAAAAAACTACAAAAAGGCTGTTCAAAACAGTAAAAAAGTCAAGAATAAAATGCGCGTGCTTGATGACGCTAATAAAATTTAGTTTATGTAATTAATCACTTAATTGAAACAATTGAAAGATGTGGTCAAACATGTCAAACTGCTCAGAATGGAAAGCCTAACCCAGCACGTTATCGCGTCATATCTTTAAAGCCCAGCTGATGTGTCGTCTCCAGTTTTTATTTGTTAGTTTTCTTCTTTGCTGTACCCCCGTGTGTGAAAGTTTAAAGTTTTATTTTTCTGTTGGAGCCCAGCGATGCCTTGGGTCTTCAATGTGCTTTCTATTGTATAACCTGTGCTCAGTGCATTTTTTCTCTGCATGGCATTGTTTTAAACCACGCTAGTGCCACACTGCTAAAATCAGCATGTGGTTATCGCAGTATATAAAATAAATAGAAATAAACGAAACGGCGGCACCTTATACGAGAAGTCAAAGAGCAGCTGTTACGTGGCCTCGTACGAAGTCCGCATGAAACCGTCGCTGAAGTCCTCTATGAGGCTGCTATCAATGAGAGGGTACTGCAGCAGAGGTACAAGCAGCGTGACCGGTAGTTAAACCCTGTTTCCACGCTGCGCCGATTGGAGACAGGCCCTGGACCCACTACGGGCCTCTTTCGGGACTTCACCCCTTCTGTGGTCCGCGAATAACTGTAGAAACTTCAAGTGCTTTTCAACCTGATTCTCTAACCACGTCATTCGAAAGGAAGTTCGGCACTTGAAATCGTCTTTGGAGAGTGGTGGCAGCCTCCGCCACTGCGCTCCCTTCCCGTGGCTGTTCGAAGTAGCGTCAGCTGTCGCACCAGCTGTCGACGGAGCATTGGCCGGGTTTTCCGCCGAGGTCACCTTGAGCGGTCAGTCACCTTGACCGAAGGGACTTGCAGTCAAGTCGCTCCAGACTCATCAAGTAGCCCGTGCAGTAGCGGTAGCATGCAACCACCAATGTAAAGGAGAAGATCTGATCATCAGGCTTCGCACCGGTTCCAACATCATAATAGTGAGCACCGCAATCCATATGGCCACCCAACACGTGAGACGCATTTCCAGTCTCAGTTTGGGGGAAAGCTCATACGAAGTAAATGCTTACGTGGCCGCCCCGGAAGACACTCGCCGCGGTGTGATACACGGAGTGAACCCCGGGACATCGCCGGAAGAATTGAAAGCCAACCTACGAGTGCGCACTCAAGGAGTTAAAATCCACAGCGCTCGAATGCTAGGACAATCCAAGTCGGCCGTCATCACCTTCGACGGTCCCATAGTTCCGAAGCAAGTCATCTATTATGGAGGCGAGATGTGGTACTACCCGTATCTCCCCACGCGGCAGGTATGCTACATCTGCTGTCAACAAGGCCATCGGTCAGACGTGTGCCCGAATCCGGAAGCCAAGGCGTGCAAGCAATGCGGCACGCAACATCCGGCGGAGGACCACCAATGCACACCCAAATGCTTGATCTGCGGCGGCAGCCACGTCACCGGAGCCAAGGAGTGCAAGGACAAACTGAAGAAGACTAGAGACCTGCGCAACAAAAACGGCGGCAGCGGAGGCGGCGGCGGCAGCCACGACAGCAGACGACGCAGTCGGGACGACCGCAGAAAGAATCCGCGGTGGTACAGCTCTGAGGGGGAGACCTCGCGGAGCCGTTCGAGATCCCGGGCGTAACGGAGCCGGTCGACGAGCCGTTCACGGTCCTTCCCGCCCCTTGTGCCCCTGGTTGGCCAGCAGCAACAGCAGCAAAAGCAGAAGAAACCCGCACGGAACACCAGAGTCAAGGTGGGAAGCTAAACAGAACACAAATACAAACAATAACGCGCCCAAGCAACAGGAGGACGCGATCAAAGTTATCACAGCCCTAAGACGCGAACTAGAGCTCGCCCGTGCCAGACAGAGCGAGCTTGAACGCCAGGTAGCCGAGCTCACGAAGGCAGTTAGGGAACAGAGACCAAACAGCCCTCGGCAGCCGCAACCTGAGAAAATCCAACCGCCACCCTCGCCGCAAGCAGGCAATGAGGATTTCAACAACTTCAAAGCTGAAATGCAGCAGATGATGCAGAAGATGATGCAACAGATGCAACTGCAAATTATAGAGATACGGAGCTCAATCCGCAAGCAAAAATTCACTGAGAATATTAGAGAGAAGGGGTATCACCGTCCCGCGCAGGCGGCCCTCGCCAACACGACAACAACCAACACGGAAGCTTAAACATTGCCAACAAAATCTTAAGCAAACAAGAAAACCTAGAAATTTGGCAGTGGAACTGCAGAGGCTATAGGAGGAAGCAAGACCTACTTCAACAGTACATTCACACACAGCAAACGCCACCCAACATTATTGTGCTTCAGGAAACGGGCATCACCCAAACCCTAGGAGGATACACGTGCGACGAAACCCAGGAAAAAGGAAGGACGGCAATCCTAGTCAACAAAGCGATCATAGCCATAAGCCACGACAGGATAGCTGAAACGGACTAAGAGCATGGTATCATAGAAATTATTCCACAGAAACAGAAGAAAAGGGGCAGCATTTTCATCGTTAATACCTACAGCCCGCCGTAACAGAGGAAAGCCCAATTCCAAGAGCTTTTTCAAGGCGCCAGCAAACTGGCAAAGGGCAACACGCTAGTTGTCTTAGGCGATTTTAATGCCCGAGATAAAAGCTGGGGATACAAGAATTTCAGTGTTAAAGGATAGACATTAGCGGAAGCGGCAGGACCTGCAGGCTACAATTTACTCACAGACCCAGAAACTCCGACCAGAATAGGCAACAGTGTCAGTACCGACACCTGCCCGGACCTCACCTTCATTAAGGGTCCGGGACAGGCGCAATGGGAAAACCTGATGGAAAATCTGGGAAGTGACCACTACATAATCAAAACCCAAGTGGCCTCCGTACGACTCAAGCGGCAACTAGGCACTGCTAAAATCATAGACTGGAACGCCTTTAGAGAAGCATGCGACGAACACCTCATCAAAGGAGGGATGCAGTCGATTGAAGAATGGGGAAACATACTCAAGCAAAGGCAAAATGAGCACACCAAAGAGATCAAGAGAACAACACAGACACCCGAAGTAGACGCCAGGCTCCTTAGGCTATGGGAAGCCAGACGTGGTCTAATCAAGAGGTGGAAGAAACAGAAACACAACAGGAAGCTCGAACTTAAAATAGGAGAAATTACAACGAAAGCAGAGGAGTACGCAGTACAGTTGGCGAAAACGAACTGGCAGCAATTCAGTGACTCTCTCAACGGAAGTCTGAGCACAGCTAGGACATGGCATATCCTGAAAGCGCTCATCGATCCGACCAAAACCAAAGCAGAAAAAAATAAAGCAATATACTGATTAATCCACCAGATCGAAGGAACCGATGAGGAACTCCTGGACAAAGTGCGCATCAAGTGCTTCGGGGACACAAACCCGAGAACCTATGAAAGAGATTATCGGGGGAAAGAAAATCCAAACCTAGATAGAACAATCAAACGAGAAGAAGTCTAGGCAGCAATTCGAAGCACAACTAGGAATACGACATCGGGTGCGGACAAAATCAACAACGCACTCATCCGCAACCTCAGTGACGAGCTAGTCGCAGAATTAACCGATTTCCTCAACAAGCACTGGGCAGCGGAGACCGTTTCCGAGGTTTGGAAGCATGCAGAGGTGGTTATGATTCCAAAACCGGGTAAGAAGCTACAAATCGAAAACCTAAGACCCATCTCCCTCACATCGTGCCTCAGCAAGCTGTACGAGAAAGTGGTAACATTAAGGCTACAACAATACATGGAGGATCACGAACTCTATCCCCACAGTATGTTCGGATTCAGGGCGAAGCTGTCGACCCAAGACGTACTTCTACAAATCAAAGAAGGAGTTCTAAGTAACGTCCCTAGGGACGGAGAGAACGTAATAATGGCACTGGATATCAAAGGAGCTTTTGACAACGTAGGCCACGAAGCCATCCTGACAGGCCTGGACGACCTGAACTGCGGCAGGAGGGTCTTCGTTTACGTCAAAGCTTTCCTCTCAGATAGAACAGCGACGATAGGGCTGGGAGAACTCCGCTCGGAGAAGTTCCACACCCCTAACAAGGGAATTCCCCAGGGCTCTGTCATCTCACCTACGCTTTTTAACATTGCAATAATCAGCCTTGCAAAGCAACTTAAGGAAGTCGAAGGAATACACCATGCCATGTATGCCGACGACATCACCATCTGGACAAATACGGGCTCACTAAAAGGAAAGGAAGAAAGGCTACATGAGGCCGCGACCTGCGTAGAGAACTACGTAAACGCGAGAGGGCTAGCATGCTCCACCGAAAAATCAGTACTGCTCAAAGTCTGGAGAGGGAAACAAAACCGCACAGTCCCGAACAGCGACGAGCTTAGGCTCAACATCTACCTAGAGGGAAAACCCATACCGGTGAAAACACTCATAAGAATCTCGGGCATGTGGATACAGTCAAACCAACGGTGTACACATGCACTTGCTCTACTCAAAGCTTCCACACTGCAAGTTGCCTGCATAATCACGCACGTCTCCCATAAACGCTCGGGCATGCGAGAAGAAGACACGCTAAAGCTGGTCAGGAGCCTGTTGATCAGCCGAGTCACCTACAGTCTTTCATACTACAACCCAATCAAAAGTGAAATCCAACAGATTGACGCGATTATACGCAAAGCATACAAAACAGCACTCCATCTACCGCAATGCACATCCTTTCTTAAAGCTTTTAGCACTAGGACTTCATAACAACTTTGAAGAACTGAGAAAGGCACAACACGTCGCCCAGTTGCAGAGACTACAGCAGACTCCGTCTGGCAGGGAGCTTCTGCAGAAGTTGGGATGCAACGAACAAATACAAGAAATCTAGAGAACCACGACTATCCCGGACGGCATACGGGGCACAATTAGAGTGACCCCCATCCCCAAGAACATGGACCCCAACCTACACGAAGAACGCCGAAAGGCGAGAGCCGAGTACTTCCAAAAATCACTAGCCCGCCAGACAACAATGGTGTATGCCGACACAGCCACATACCCCAGAAGGACGGGACAAAACAACCCCAACGCGGTAGCGGCTGTGATAAACTCGGACATGCGAGCAATCATCAGCGCGTCGCTACGGGACTGCACGGTAGTCGAGGCTGAAGAAGTGGCCGTCGCTCTAGCGGCAGCGGAGGGCTACTGGACTAAGCGATCCTTAACAATACTAACCGACTCTCAAACGGCATGCCGAAACTTCATGTTAGGCAGAATAGGTCACAGAGCGCTCCACATAATCCGCTCTGGGGACCGACCCAAAGAAAGCACAGAAGAAGAACCAATAAAACATACGTTAGTATGTACGCCGGGACACGCGGGAGTGGAAGGCAACCAAGCGGTCGACAGAGTAGCTCGAGGGTACACTTTTTACCGAGTTCCCCCCACAAGCGACCTCGAGGAAGCCGAACCTGTCCCTAGAGATTACTCGGCCATCTCAAACCACTACAAGGGATGCAGGAAACGGTACCCCCACCACATAAATCTCTCTCCACGGAAGACGCCGTCGCCTGGAGGCTGCTACAGAAGGGCTCATACCCGAATCTAAATACACTCAACCAAATACAACCCACACAAAACACAGACAAATGCCCATGGTGCAATGAAACACCCATGCTCTATCACATAACGTGGGCCTTCCCGAAAATAGAGGTGGCACCAAAAATAACAAACCCGAGTGAGGAGCAATGGGAAGGAATGCTCTCCAGCGACCGTCAGGACGTCCAACTTGGGCTGATCTGGCGAGTACAGCTGGCAGCGGCATCCAGCGGAGCCCTGGACTAGGGGCAGACGACCATTGCTAAGAAGACGGACGACACACCTGACTCCGCCAAATTGCTCACCTTCTCTCTAGAGCTCAATAAACGTTTTCCTTCCTTCCTTCTCGAGTCACTCCTGGCACGCTGTTAAGATCTTTTACAGCTTAGCCCTATAGTCGTCTTCCATCGTGTGTAGCACCTACCTGGCTTCAGCACTTTATCAATATTTCAGCGCATTGTGAATTTCCCGACAAATATATTCCTCAGGTGGGGGGCGTTGCAGCTTTCGGTCCATATTCTACGCTGCACAGTGTACTGCTGTCGCATTAATGAGTAGCCGATGTGCTAAGTGCAGCGAAAATCTGCTAACCTCACGCCAGGCCTGCAGCAAAAAAAATGGTATCATGGAAGGGGTAATACATTTCGTACATCACTTTAGGCAATACACAAAAACCGTTTATTCTATTTCAGGTAAACATTTATCTGAAGTTGTCATGTGCACACGGTAAATATTGACAAAAGGTTACATGTACCTGCAGCTATTTTATATATATATACCTCTGCAAACTGGTCAAGTGCTTCCTCCAAAAAAAGGAAAAATAATTAGCAGCTATTTGATACCAAACGTTCAAGGAAAGCGATAGAAAGCGTTTATTTTGATGTCTTGCGGAAAACATTTAGGTGTTCTAAACTAGAGCTTGTGCGACAGCATGACGGCTTCACACTTCAGGATATGACACGGTATAACGAAGCGTTCAGAAGCTGAAGATCTTGTTTCGATTGACGTTCCAGCTGCGTGGCCAGCTATCCTTTGATTTGTTTTCTGACGACCTCATCAAGGAATGTTCGATGCGGCCAGTACGTTCTCGAGCACACCAAAGCAGATTCATGGTAGCATGGTACCAGCGAAGGCAATCAACCGATAGAGCAAAACTTTTGCAATAGAACTACTTTTGCGGCGCCTATGCTACTTGTTTCGTGTGTAATGTAATGTTAAACTTCGACCAGACCCGAGATGTGTGTGAGGTTCCCTTGTGCACCATCCTTGATGTTCGCTGTCTGGAAAAGTAAAATATCATGAATAATTCACAGCAGTCATAGGCGGGTAAAAATTGATGCCCCAAGCGGGCAAGCGGCTACGGTGTTTGAAGTTTTTAATAGCACGCTATCATAAAATCTGTGGAGCACTTGTACGTTCTAGTGAAAATAAAACAGAATAGAGCAGAAGAGAACTTGGCTTTAAGTATCATACATAACTTCACCAGCGAAAGAACGGGAACACCAGGAGGAGAAGGACACAGGACAACGCTGGACTGACAACTGAAGTTTAATAGAGAAACGGCCTGGGTCACCAAACGACGCATGCGTAACAGGCTCACCAAAACCCCTAAAAGACAAAAAACCTATGTGGCGAATCACCTATGAGAGGATGCACGCACCAAAAATTGGCAAACAAAAAACAAACAAAATCACAAAAGCACAAAAACACATAATTTGCCTGTCAACCTTGCACTCGTACACTTTTGTTTAGGAATCTAAATTCCTTGTCAGTGAGAAATAAAGACGGTGCACTGACGCATGTGTCACTGCCTTGCAACCTGATATGGTAGGCCTCCAGGATTTCCCTCTCCTCCCTGTTTTTTCCTTTTCCGATGACTGACATGTTAAAAGCTGGAACGCAGTCTTTGCAACTCCTGCAGTGACGTGGGAGATTATTCTGATCAGATAAATTTCTCAGGGAATTATGTTCTCGTGCCCGGTCATTAACGCATCTGCCAGTTTGGCCCGTGTACACTCTACCACATGATAGGGGTAACTTGTAAACGACACGAGTCGAACAAGCAACGAACTTGTTGGCATGCTTCACAGTGCAGCTCTTGGGCTTCCTCCCCTCACTAGCCATCGCGATACGTGAACATAAACCAGACAGCTTACAGGGTGCAGACAAAACTGCCGTCACGCCGTGCCGTTGTGCCACTTTCTTCAGGTTATGCGAAACACCGTGAAGATAGGGCACCACTTCAACTTTCTTCCTCTCCATTCTTTCATTTCCGGAATCACGTTTGTTATGGTTTTTTATCTTCTGCTGCATCGACTCACCAACTGCAGTCAGCACGTCAGCCGGATAACCCGCGTCACCAAGGCAGCGGATTTGCTGATAGAAGCTGTCAGTCACAGCATGTGTGCAGCTCTTCTGCAAGGCATTCCTTAGGCAAAGGCTAGCTATGGCTCTTTTAATCAGTTTAGAGTGCGATGAACCATACGGCAATAGCGCTTTCTTAGTTCTAGGTGAGTAGCTCCAGCAGATATGGCCTTCGTTAAAGGTTAGCATTAAGTCTAGGAACCGAATGGCATTGTCCCTGGGCATTTCGTGGGTAAAATTCAGTGCATTGGCACAGTCATGAAAAACACTCAGCACATTGCTGACAACGGTTGTAAGCGAATCACCAGGTGCAAGCTTAAGAACAAATAAAAAATCATCAACATATCTGAACACACGAAGAACGTGGCCGTCATTTAGGCTGCGTCGAAGACAGTTGTCAAACTTAGCCAAAAAAATTTGGCACAAAACCGGAGCTACACTAGCACCAATGCAAGTGCCATTCTTTTGCACGTACTTTTTCCCTTGAAATTCAACAATAGTGGACGACAGGTAAAACACCAGGAGCTCAATGAAAGAGTCCACATTGAGACCACATGTATTCTGGAACGCAATGGCACCAGACTGTTCGATGAGCTCGCGCACCGTACAC
>JARKHS020033182.1:0-25526 GCA_030143305.2 Amblyomma americanum | reverse complement strand
GGAATAAGCTGAAAAACAACGCCGTCTCTGCACCAACATTAAATGCGCTTGTGTCAAGCATACCAAGCAATTGAAATCTAAATTAATTTTTTTTTTGTGGAAAGGAAATGGTGCAGCAGCTCTCGCACATATCGGCGGACACCTGAACTGCGCCGGGTTGCCATGGTGGCTCAATTGTTAATGCGCTCGGCTGATGACCCGAAAGACGTGTGTTCGATCCCGGCCGCGGCGGTCGAATTTTGATGGAGGCGGAATTCTAGAGACCCGTGTGCTGTGCGATGTCAGTGCACGTTAAAGAACCCCAGGTGGTCGAAATTTGTGGAGCCCTTCACTACGTCGTCCCTCATAGCCTCAGTCCCTTTTGGACGTTAAGCCCCATTAACCATAAAACAAATATGAACCACGGCGTAAGGGAGCGATAAAAGAGAGACTAAGAGAAGAAAGCAACAAAGAGGTGTCGTAGTGTAGGCCTCCGAAATAATTTTGACCACCTAGGGATCCTTAACGTGCGCTGACATCACGAAGCACACACCCAATTCTGGACAAAGCATTTTTGAGCAAGAAACCGTTTATGAACGCTATTTTTTTCATGTAATATAAGATTGCACTATAATAATCAATATATCCGCCGACCACTCGACGGCAGTCATCTTTTTTTGTTTGTATTAACGTTTTTTGCTATCGCCAAAAACGTTCCCCATTCGTCTTCTGCGGTAATCTTGACTGCTCGATGCGATCCCTGGAGACACCTTTAAAGAATGATTCTGCAACATATAGAATAATAAACCATTACGTTCAATATTTCAGCAAGAGTGTATTAAAGTTTTCTATTTTTCAAAATTTTTGTACGCAAATGCACGGCTTGGAATAATGCTATTTCTTGTATTCCGCGACAGAGTATGCAGCTCGATCGCTCGAAAAGGCGCCGGCGTAGCAGAAGACGGCAGCGCATTTCGGAAATATTCGGGGGCTGTGTAAAAAAAATGAATCATGGTAATATATGTTTCTAGAGAATGATTATTGATTGGAGTTGGACAGGCGATGAAGAGTTAATGAGATCATCGTTATTATTGATTGATTAATCAAATATATAAAAATAAAAAAACTACAAAAAGGCTGTTCAAAACAGTAAAAAAGTCAAGAATAAAATGCGCGTGCTTGATGACGCGAATAAAATTTAGTTTATGTAATTAATCACTTAATTGAAACAATTGAAAGATGTGGTCAAACATGTCAAACTGCTCAGAATGGAAAGCCTAACCCAGCACGTTATCGCGTCATATCTTTAAAGCCCAGCTGATGTGTCGTCTCCAGTTTTTATTTGTTAGTTTTCTTCTTTGCTGTACCCCCGTGTGTGAAAGTTTAAAGTTTTATTTTTCTGTTGGAGCCCAGCGATGCCTTGGGTCTTCAATGTGCTTTCTATTGTATAACCTGTGATCAGTGCATTTTTTCTCTGCATGGCATTGTTTTAAACCACGTTAGTGCCACACTGCTAAAATCAGCATGTGGTTATCGCAGTATATAAAATAAATAGAAATAAACGAAACGGCGGCACCTTATACGAGAAGTCAAAGAGCAGCTGTTACGTGGCCTCGTACGAAGTCCGCATGAAACTGTCGCTGAAGTCCTCTATGAGGCTGCTATCAATGAGAGGGTACTGCAGCAGAGGTACAAGCAGCGTGACCGGTAGTTAAACCCTGTTTCCACGCTGCGCCGATTGGAGACAGGCCCTGGACCCACTACGGGCCTCTTTCGGGACTTCACCCCTTCTGTGGTCCGCGAATAACTGTAGAAACTTCAAGTGCTTTTCAACCTGATTCTCTAACCACGTCATTCGAAAGGAAGTTCGGCACTTGAAATCGTCTTTGGAGAGTGGTGGCAGCCTCCGCCACTGCGCTCCCTTCCCGTGGCTGTTCGAAGTAGCGTCAGCTGTCGCACCAGCTGTCGACGGAGCATTGGCCGGGTTTTCCGCCGAGGTCACCTTGAGCGGTCAGTCACCTTGACCGAAGGGACTTGCAGTCATGTCGCTCCAGACTCATCAAGTAGCCGGTGCAGTAGCGGTAGCATGCAACCACCAATGTAAAGGAGAAGATCTGATCATCAGGCTTCGCACCGGTTCCAACATCATAATAGTGAGCACCGCAATCCATATGGCCACCCAACACGTGAGACGCATTTCCAGTCTCAGTTTGGGGGAAAGCTCATACGAAGTAAATGCTTACGTGGCCGCCCCGGAAGACACTCGCCGCGGTGTGATACACGGAGTGAACCCCGGGACATCGCCGGAAGAATTGAAAGCCAACCTACGAGTGCGCACTCAAGGAGTTAAAATCCACAGCGCTCGAATGCTAGGACAATCCAAGTCGGCCGTCATCACCTTCGACGGTCCCATAGTTCCGAAACAAGTCATCTATTATGGAGGCGAGATGTGGTACTACCCGTATCTCCCCACGCGGCAGGTATGCTACATCTGCTGTCAACAAGGCCATCGGTCAGACGTGTGCCCGAATCCGGAAGCCAAGGCGTGCAAGCAATGCGGCACGCAACATCCGGCGGAGGACCACCAATGCACACCCAAATGCTTGATCTGCGGCAGCAGCCACGTCACCGGAGCCAAGGAGTGCAAGGACAAACTGAAGAAGACTAGAGACCTGCGCAACAAAAACGGCGGCAGCGGAGGCGGCGGCGGCAGCCACGACAGCAGACGACGCAGTCGGGACGACCGCAGAAAGAATCCGCGGTGGTACAGCTCTGAGGGGGAGACCTCGCGGAGCCGTTCGAGATCCCTGGCGTAACGGAGCCGGTCGACGAGCCGTTCACGGTCCTTCCCGCCCCTTGTGCGCCTGGTTGGCCAGCAGCAACAGCAGCAAAAGCAGAAGAAACCCGCACGGAACACCAGAGTCAAGGTGGGAAGCTAAACAGAACACAAATACAAACAATAACGCGCCCAAGCAACAGGAGGACGCGATCAAAGTTATCACAGCCCTAAGACGCGAACTAGAGCTCGCCCGTGCCAGACAGAGCGAGCTTGAACGCCAGGTAGCCGAGCTCACGAAGGCAGTTAGGGAACAGAGACCAAACAGCCCTCGGCAGCCGCAACCTGAGAAAATCCAACCGCCACCCTCGCCGCAAGCAGGCAATGAGGATTTCAACAACTTCAAAGCTGAAATGCAGCAGATGATGCAGAAGATGATGCAACAGATGCAACTGCAAATTATAGAGATACGGAGCTCAATCCGCAAGCAAAAATTCACTGAGAATATTAGAGAGAAGGGGTATCACCGTCCCGCGCAGGCGGCCCTCGCCAACACGACAACAACCAACACGGAAGCTTAAACATTGCCAACAAAATCTTAAGCAAACAAGAAAACCTAGAAATTTGGCAGTGGAGCTGCAGAGGCTATAGGAGGAAGCAAGACGTACTTCAACAGTACATTCACACACAGCAAACGCCACCCAACATTATTGTGCTTCAGGAAACGGGCATCACCCAAACCCTAGGAGGATACACGTGCTACGAAACCCAGGAAAAAGGAAGGACGGCAATCCTAGTCAACAAAGCGATCATAGCCATAAGCCACGACAGGATAGCTGAAACGGACTAAGAGCATGGTATCATAGAAATTATTCCACAGAAACAGAAGAAAAGGGGCAGCATTTTCATCGTTAATACCTACAGCCCGCCGTAACAGAGGAAAGCCCAATTCCAAGAGCTTTTTCAAGGCGCCAGCAAACTGGCAAAGGGCAACACGCTAGTTGTCTTAGGCGATTTTAATGCCCGAGATAAAAGCTGGGGATACAAGAATTTCAGTGTTAAAGGATAGACATTAGCGGAAGCGGCAGGACCTGCAGGCTACAATTTACTCACAGACCCAGAAACTCCGACCAGAATAGGCAACAGTGTCAGTACCGACACCTGCCCGGACCTCACCTTCATTAAGGGTCCGGGACAGGCGCAATGGGAAAACCTGATGGAAAATCTAAAAAGTGACCACTACATAATCAAAACCCAAGTGGCCTCCGTACGACTCAAGCGGCAACTAGGCACTGCTAAAATCATAGACTGGAACGCCTTTAGAGAAGCATGCGACGAACACCTCATCAAAGGAGGGATGCAGTCGATTGAAGAATGGGGAAACATACTCAAGCAAAGGCAAAATGAGCACACTAAAGAGATCAAGAGAACAACACAGACACCCGAAGTAGACGCCAGGCTCCTTAGGCTATGGGAAGCCAGACGTGGTCTAATCAAGAGGTGGAAGGAACAGAAACACAACAGGAAGCTCGAACTTAAAATAGGAGAAATTACAACGAAAGCAGAGGAGTACGCACTACAGTTGGCGAAAACGAACTGGCAGCAATTCAGTGACTCTCTCAACGGAAGTCTGAGCACAGCTAGGACATGGCATATCCTGAAAGCGCTCATCGATCCGACCAAAACCAAAGCAGAAAAAAATAAAGCAATATACTGATTAATCCACCAGATCGAAGGAACCGATGAGGAACTCCTGGACAAAGTGCGCATCAAGTGCTTCGGGGACACAAACCCGAGAACCAATGAAAGAGATTATCGGGGGAAAGAAAATCCAAACCTAGATAGAACAATCAAACGAGAAGAAGTCTAGGCAGCAATTCGAAGCACAACTAGGAATACGACATCGGGTGCGGACAAAATCAACAACGCACTCATCCGCAACCTCAGTGACGAGCTAGTCGCAGAATTAACCGATTTCCTCAACAAGCACTGGGCAGCGGAGACCGTTTCCGAGGTTTGGAAGCATGCAGAGGTGGTTATGATTCCAAAACCGGGTAAGAAGCTACAAATCGAAAACCTAAGACCCATCTCCCTCACATCGTGCCTCAGCAAGCTGTACGAGAAAGTGGTAACATTAAGGCTACAACAATACATGGAGGATCACGAACTCTATCCCCACAGTATGTTCGGATTCAGGGCGAAGCGGTTGACCCAAGACGTACTTCTACAAATCAAAGAAGGAGTTCTAAGTAACGTCCCTAGGGACGGAGAGAACGTAATAATGGCACTGGATATCAAAGGAGCTTTTGACAACGTAGGCCACGAAGCCATCCTGACAGGCCTGGACGACCTGAACTGCGGCAGGAGGGTCTTCGTTTACGTCAAAGCTTTCCTCTCAGATAGAACAGCGACGATAGGGCTGGGAGAACTCCGCTCGGAGAAGTTCCACACCCCTAACAAGAGAATTCCCCAGGGCTCTGTCATCTCACCTACGCTTTTCAACATTGCAATAATCAGCCTTGCAAAGCAACTTAAGGAAGTCGAAGGAATACACCATGCCATGTATGCCGACGACATCACCATCTGGACAAATACGGGCTCACTAAAAGGAAAGGAAGAAAGGCTACATGAGGCCGCGACCTGCGTAGAGAACTACGTAAACGCGAGAGGGCTAGCATGCTCCACAGAAAAATCAGTACTGCTCAAAGTCTGGAGAGGAAAACAAAACCGCAAAGTCCCGAACAGCGACGAGCTTAGGCTGAACATCTACCAAGAGGGAAAACCCATACCTGTGAAAACACTCATAAGAATCTCGGGCATGTGGATACAGTCAAACCAACGGTGTACACATGCACTTGCTCTACTCAAAGCTTCCACACTGCAAGTTGCCTGCATAATCACGCACGTCTCCCATAAACGCTCGGGCATGCGAGAAGAAGACACGCTAAAGCTGGTCAGGAGCCTGTTGATCAGCCGAGTCACCTACAGTCTTTCATACTACAACCCAATCAAAAGTGAAATCGAACAGATTGACGCAATTATACGCAAAGCATACAAAACAGCACTCCATCTACCGCAATGCACATCCTTTCCTAAAGCTTTTAGCACTAGGACTTCATAACAACTTTGAAGAACTGAGAAAGGCACAACACGTCGCCCAGTTGCAGAGACTACAGCAGACTCCGTCTGGCAGGGAGCTTCTGCAGAAGTTGGGATGCAACGAACAAATACAAGAAATCTAGAGAACCACGACTATCCCGGACGGCATACGGGGCACAATTAGAGTGACCCCCATCCCCAAGAACATGGACCCCAACCTACACGAAGAACGCCGAAAGGCGAAAGCCGAGTACTTCCAAAAATCACTAGCCCGCCAGACAACAATGGTGTATGCCGACACAGCCACATACCCCAGAAGGACGGGACAAAACAACCCCAACGCGGTAGCGGCTGTGATAAACTCAGACATGCGAGCAATCATCAGCGCGTCGCTACGGGACTGCACGGTAGTCGAGGCTGAAGAAGTGGCCGTCGCTCTAGCGGCAGCGGAGGGCTACTGGACTAAGCGATCCTTAACAATACTAACCGACTCTCAAACGGCATGCCGAAACTTCATATTAGGCAGAATAGGTCACAGAGCGCTCCACATAATCCGCTCTGGGGACCGACCCAAAGAAAGCACAGAAGAAGAACCAATAAAACATACATTAGTATGTACGCCGGGACACGCGGGAGTGGAAGGCAACCAAGCGGTCGACAGAGTAGCTCGAGGGTACACTTTTTACCGAGTTCCCCCCACAAGCGACCTCGAGGAAGCCGAACCTGTCCCTAGAGATTACTCGGCCATCTCAAATCACTACAAGGGATGCAGGAAACGGTACCCCCACCACATAAATCTCTCTCCACGGAAGACGCCGTCGCCTGGAGGCTGCTACAGAAGGGCTCATACCCGAATCTAAATACACTCAACCAAATACAACCCACACAAAACACAGACAAATGCCGATGGTGCAATGAAACACCCATGCTCTATCACATAACGTGGGCCTTCCCGAAAATAGAGGTGACACCAAAAATAACAAACCCGAGTGAGGAGCAATGGGAAGGAATGCTCTCCAGCGACCGTCAGGACGTCTAACTTGGGCTGATCTGGCGAGTACAGCTGGAAGCGGCATCCAGCGGAGCCCTGGACAAGGGGCAGACGACCATTGCTAAGAAGACGGACGACACACCTGACTCCGCCAAATTGCTCACCTTCTCTCTAGAGCTCAATAAACGTTTTCCTTCCTTCCTTCTCGAGTCACTCCTGGCACGCTCTTAAGATCTTTTACAGCTTAGCCCTATAGTCGTCTTCCATCGTGTGTAGCACCTACCTGGCTTCAGCAATTTATCAATATTTCAGCGCATTGTGAATTTCCCGACAAATATATTCCTCAGGTGGGGGGCGTTGCAGCTTTAGGTCCATATTCTACGCTGCACAGTGTACTGCTGTCGCATTAATGAGTAGTCTATGTGCTAAGTGCAGCGAAAATCTGCTAACCTCACGCCAGGCCTGCAGCAACAAAAATGGTATCATGGAAGGGGTAATACATTTCGTACATCACTTTAGGCAATACACAAAAACCGTTTATTCTATTTCAGGTAAACATTTATCTGAAGTTGTCATGTGCACACGGTAAATATTGACAAAAGGTTACATGTACCTGCAGCTATTTTATATATATATACCTCTGCAAACTGGTCAAGTGCTTCCTCCAAAAAAAAGGAAAAATAATTAGGAGCTATTTGTTACCAAACGTTCAAGGAAAGCGATAGAAAGCGTTTATTTTGATGTCTTGCGGAAAACATTTAGGTGTTCTAAACTAGAGCTTGTGCGACAGCATGACGGCTTCACACTTCAGGATATCACACGGTATAACGAAGCGTTCAGAAGCTGAAGATCTTGTTTCGATTGACGTTCCAGCTGCGTGGCCAGCTATCCTTTGATTTGTTTTCTGACGACCTCATCAAGGAATGTTCGATGCGGCCAGTACGTTCTCGAGCACACCAAAGCAGATTCATGGTAGCATGGTACCAGCGAAGGCAATCAACCGATAGAGCAAAACTTTTGCAATAGAACTACTTTTGCGGCGCCTATGCTACTTGTTTCGTGTGTAATGTAATGTTAAACTTCGACCAGACCCGAGATGTGTGTGAGGTTCCCTTGTGCACCATCCTTGATGTTCGCTGTCTGGAAAAGTAAAATATCATGAATAATTCACAGCAGTCATAGGCGGGTAAAAATTGATGCCCCAAGCGGGCAAGCGGCTACGGTGTTTGAAGTTTTTAATAGCACGCTATCATAAAATCTGTGGAGCACTTGTACGTTCTAGTGAAAATAAAACAGAATAGAGCAGAAGAGAACTTGGTTTTAAGTGTTAAGACATGTTGGCGAGCTGCTACTTGCCTTTTCGAGCGCTACATCAGTTTTTCTCCGCATATCTGCATCAGTTATATTTTAATTGCGACTGCGTACAAAGCAGAAAATTAAATAATGAGGTCTACAGTGTGGAAATCGCAAGGCCTATAAGCGCGTGTGTTAAGATAGACATCAAGATCCGTTTCTCAGACCAGAAACCGGAGCACAAGGCAAAACAGGTAGTAAGTAGAACATCTCTATGCGGCGTTATTTTAGAGCACGGTCAGTTATTGGAAGAGAATCTCGATCCTTTTCTGCGGTATGCATTGCAGAATCAACAATATGTACGCGTCCAATGAAAACGCATTTAGAAAATAGCTACTAAAGGCTTGCGTGAAACACACGCTTCCCGTATATATCCGAAGTTCTAGAGAAGGTGATGCACATTTTTTTTATTACTTGTTCCTTCGCATACAATTCTACTGGCTGCAGGAACGGGGTCAAGAATTAGGTGAATATTTTTTATATTGCTTCTCATTCGTCTAAACTTGAAAATTAGCTGCGGTTTAATCACTGCTGAACCTGGTTAGAGAGCGAAAGCTGCGGTGTATAGGGCAAGTAGAAGCGGCTTCGCGTCTGTAACGTTTATTGCGTTCTCCACACAGGATAGGCAGCGTGCCCACCCTGTCTCCCTGGCAGGTGGCAGTTAAAGAAGTGGTTGATTGCAAGAGGTCGGTCACCCAATGAACGCTGCGACTTATTCTACCGCCAATTACCGGAGAATCGAAAGGTGAGAGGTGAAAGGTCAAGTAGTGCGACACCACTGTGGACCACATATTGTGACGAAGAAGACGACGAACTGTGCAGTGGCGCGGGCAGGAGCGCTCGCGCTAGGCCAGCAGCCATTAAATCATCTCATTTCCATGAGATCATCGTGTCTCATTTCTCGGCTGGCCGCCACGTAACATTTGGTGGAGCTTGCGGGCCATTATCAACATCCTGATTCGGGGAGCATCCGCGTCCTGCATCAGCCGTGGTCGTCGGTCGTGAGTGGTCGTGCCCCAGCCTTTCACATCCGAACCGACCTTGCCGTTCCCCCCCGCCCCGTCCTTCGCCCAGACCACTCAACACGACGAACTGAACCCGACGCAAGGACCTGACCTATCGGCCCCACCGACCCGAGACGCCGCTTACATCTGAAGACACCGTTCCCCTGCCCAGGCCGTTTAGCGCGTCCTGGGGCCTCGACCGTCAGCTCTTGGCGACCTGCGGCCCGAAAGCTTCAAGACCAGAAATCATTCAGCCATCTCATTCATCGTGGCGGCCTGCACCTAAACTCTTTCTCGTTCCTGCCTAACCATCCTCTTAAGCGCGCAACCATTTCGCGCGTCTCTTTGTCACCGCAAGACTTTCATTTGAGCTAGTTGGTTGTAACTTGACATGGTTTACGCAAAAAGCGTACAGCGCAAAGCGTAAAAGCGTACAGCGCAAAAAGCGTACGCAAAAAGCGTACAAAATGATATTGCTACGCAATTTAACCGCTACTTCCACAGTGTCTTTGCTAATGCAAGTGGTGAACATTATTCTTTTGAAACGCCCTTCACTATGCCTTCTATTACGATATCAAGACCTGGCATTGTTGAATTGCTGCTAAACCTGAAAACTAAAGCATCGCCAGGCCCTGATAAAATTCCAAACGCTTTCTTGCGCCGGTATGCCGAAAAGCTTTCCGAGTTTCTGGTTGTTATTTTTTGCGCATCTCTTTCATCAGCTGTGATTCCTTCAGAGTGGAAAACTGCACGTGTTGTTCCTGTTCTAAAGAAAGGGGACGCATCACTGATATCAAATTACCGTCCCATCTCTCTCACTTCAACCTGTTGCAAATTACTAGAACACATAATCTCCAAGTACATCATCGGTTTTCTTGACGATAACAATATCCTTTCTAACGTTCAACACGGGTTTAGGAAGGGCTTTTCTACTGTAACTCAACTAACATCGGTTGTTCATAGTTTTGCATCTGTACTTGATAAATCCGGCCAGGCTGATATTATTTTTATGGATTTTAGTAAAGCATTTGACCTCGTCTCCCATTCTAAATTAATTGACAAGCTTAAACAAGTTGGTCTTCCTAACTTTATAGTTAACTGGGTTTCAGCTTACTTATCTAACCGACAGCAGTTTGTTAGTATTGACGACCATTATTCAAACAGCCTGCCTGTCTCTTCTGGTGTTCCCCAAGGAAGTGTCCTCGGTCCCCTGTTATTTTTAATATATGTGAATGACATTGTAAAAGTAGTTACTCATCCCGTTCAAATCCGGCTATTTGCAGATGACTGTGTTTTGTTTAATGTAATTACTTGTCGTGAAGACCAACTATTACTCAATTTAAACCTAAAGAATATTCTCGATTGGTGCAACCAGTGGGACATGAAACTTAACGCTCAGAAAACCGTATTTATGAGATTAACCAAAAAAAACAGCCTTTTATACCCTTACGCTCTTCCATCATTTCCACTTTCGGAGGTAACTGAATATAAATATCTTGGCGTGATGATAACTAATAATCTAAGCTGGAACAAACATATAGGTAACGTATGTGCATCAGGTTTTCGTAAACTTTGTGTCCTCAAGCACAAATTGAAGCATGCTCCTGCAGACTTGAAATTTTTAGCCTATTCATCATTATTCAGACCCAAGTTAGAATACGCTTGCATTTTCTGGGACCCATTTACTAAAACTAACATTCAAGCGCTTGAAATGATCCAGCGCAAGGCCATTCGATTCATCTTTTCAAAATACCGTTCAACCGATTCACCTATTGCCATAATGCGAGCACACCGAATTCAAACATTGCAGGTACGACGTAAAATTCTCAGATTAAAATTTCTTTTCCTTCTCAAACATAACAAGTTGTCAATGTGCCCGGATCCCTACGTCAAGCCATTTTCCGCTCCACGACCAACAAGACATCGCCACTCTGATTCACTAACTCCATTCACCGCCAGAACTAACCTATTTAAATACTCCTTCTTCCCTCGCACCGTAACTGAATGGAATACTTTACCTTTAACAGCACTATGTGACTTAGATTCCATTGAAAAAAATAGAAGATTGACGCCATCAAACTTATTTTGCTTTGTGTTTTAAATTTTCGTTCAGTGTTTTTTGTATATTCATGTTGTACTGTATTGCCCCTCCTGCTAGGGCCCAGAAGGGCCTGCAGTATTCTGTAAATAAAATGAAACAAGCACACTCAAGACAGGACAGGCGGCTGTCCTGTCTTGAGTGTGCTTGTCTTCGTCTTTTAATGCCTGTACGCTCTTTGCGTAAACCATGTCTTTGTCACCGATCGGGACGATCGCTCGGTGGCCCCGGGTAGTGGGACGAAGAAGACGACGAACTGTGCATTTCCGCGGCCAGGAGCGCTCGCGCTAGGCCAGCAGCCATTAAATCATCTCATTGCCATCGATCATCGTGTCTCTTTCTTCGGCTGGCCGCCACGTACCAATATTGTAAGGCCTATAGCCACACTTAACCTCCGGCTCACATATAGGTTCACTGGTAACGCACGACGAAATCGGCTTTACCTAGCGCAGTGAAGCTTTCGCTTCAAAATTCTTTAGGAGTGCTTTTGCCACACTTCTACATGCAAGCGCACGCACACTAGGCTCGGTGTACTCTATTATTCGTGAACAAAAGAGCGCACTCTCAAAAAACCAGCCGCGGGCTTGTCTTAAGTAACTTCGACATGCTCCTACTATGGCATTTGATACTGGCGGTTTTCCCTTGGCGGTACGGCTTGACACTTATTTGTGTTAACACCGCTTTCAAAATATTCAAAAATACATGTCTTTTCATTTGCGTGGCTCTAACACTCCCAGAAATTCGAGAAGTGACAATAAAAAGGGTCTATTCAAATAAATTTGTGGTATGTACCTGAACAAAATTATCTCTTCCGACAAGTTCGCGCCTTCTACTCATAGTACGGTTCTAGGCTATACGTTGAGCAATACAATTGCGGCTCTTCTATATCCTCACAAGGTTCTGCGTGCCCAAATTTCATTATTTGAATTCCTTAATGGGTTTATTTATATTTCTGTCAGATGAATAGGCATACATGGCTAGAAATAAAGGAAATTGCGGGCATATTTTTGACCTCGGACAAGTTATACTGTTACAAATTGATTTTTCTCTACTTACGATTTCATTATTGTAACACTGTGCACTCATCAGTGCTCTTTAATGCTGGCCTTGCTTGCTTTGAAGACGCTTGCTTGTCACCGCAGTCAGGCTGCGCTGGAATAGGAAAGGGAAGTTTGACGAAGGCACGGTCCGTACATGATGTGAGATTCGGACCTGAACCCAAATTAGGAAGAAACAGATTCGCGAATGTGTAGGAGGTGCAGTAAGAAAACAAAAGGAACTGTAGCGTCAGTTGGAATGGTGTTTTAGAAAGAGGAACGACTGATCGCTGTACCCCAGCCGTGGCTTGTCCTTACTTGCTCTACGGCATGTAGACGACAACCTGTGTTTTGTGTGGTTGGAATTTGTGTAAATGTTCCCATTCTTTCTGACGCGTTAGAATGCTGCTCAATCCTTCAGCTGGAGACTCTTCGCTTTCGCGGTGTACTGCTTGCGAAATTAAACCAGAGGAAATAAAAGTTCTTTAAAACAGCAAATAGGGCAGTTGTAATAGAAATGTATGCCAAAGTTTTCCTTTTAAAACTTCAAATATTTCGCCAGAAACGTGTGCTTTTGACCATGAGCAATATTTTTTCAGCACAGCATGTTCTATCTTCACATTGTCTTTCGGAGCTTGAAGCAAGAGGCTCACTCGAGGTATCAGAAGGTGTATCCTATATGATGAGGTTGCATTTTCGCCGCATTCAAGCACAACAGTTATTCATTCACTTATGCACGAATAACGGACCGGATTCTGCAAGTAAAAATTGAGAAGCTCAATATAATTGACGTGGAAAGAGGCGCGCAAATATTTTATGCGCAATAATCAGCGGCTCGTTTTGGCTTCACTATACGCTCTTTCTTCATGTAGTTCGGATTATATAATGCAGGTGATAGGCACAGTACAACAAGATGAATGTAAATTATCATTTTCTTCCTAATTTCAAGTGCTCAAAAGGGTTCTTGATAAGCACGCTGTTCATCAAAATTAACTTGAGAAATTTTCTTAATTTTCAAACATTGGTATTTCATAGATTCTGCTCAGTCTTCACTACAGAAATGTCGACTGTGGTTCTAGTGGGAAATGAATACCAATATTTACAGTATTTCAGCCTCAGCCGCTTCTCGCCTGCTTTAGGCGATCGCCACCCTTGTTCCTGCAGATTAGAGTGGGCTCTTGATGAAGCTTCACACAACACAGAATCTACTAGTAGGCATCAACCACCCACACTTCCCACATAATGGTCCCTTTTCGCAAGAAAAGCGACGTGTATGTTATTATGAGTAATAGATTACGCAGCATTAAAAAAATCGGACTTCGATTGCTGTTCATTACTGCAGTCTTTACGCTTCTCAACCAGCGAGGACCACAATTCGACAAATGATGGTTGGTGTATCTAAGCTATCTTACATTTACCGAGAGAATTTACCTACTTAAAAGTTCTGCTGCGTCCATGACTATACGGATTGTTTCTCTAAGCCAAGTCCATGACATCGTGAAGGAAATAAAGTGCCAGCTTTTGTTATTAACAGCCTCATCATCTGAATTAAAACTGCGGTCGTTACTTACCATTCGTCATTGTGAAAAATTGCCTGTTGTTCATATGTACCAAAAGCCATTCCAAGAAAGGGCTATGATTTAAGCACTTCGAACTCGTCGCCACTCTTCATGCAGCATTAAATAGAGCTCCCAAACTGTATCAAGATCGAGTTCGCGAGATATAGTCACATCCAAAAATGGAAATGCGCTCGCAAAACAATACTCACAAATAAAAAACTTCATAATGTTCTCATGGATTTTTACGTCTGAAACCGACGGTTCAAGAGACGGCATTTCGCTCCTGTCGCGAACATTTTTTCCTACATCAGTTCCCCAAGAGAGCATCAAAATCTCCCGGCGAAATCTTTTGGAATTTCGCATCTATTTATTATTATAGCAGCAAACTCGGCGCTGTGGATTTTTTCTTGCTTTTTACGAATCTAACATGTATGGTCATCAGCGAGATTTCATAACTTCTAGCAAAGTTTTAATGTTTTGCTCAAAACGGCAAATGAACATGTTGTTAAGCATTCAAGTTGTTCGACGCAACACAGTCTATACCTTAATTTTGATGAAACCAAAGAGGCTATTTTTTTTCAACCGAAGTTACAGAAATGCTATCAAATCATAAAATAATGTTTGTCTTTGCACATGGCGGCCATATTAAGGTTGTCACATCAATCAATGGGGTTGCAGTAGGGTTCCATTTCAGATGCAGTCGTTACGAAACGCAGTAACACAGTTAGTAACCTCATTCAGAACAAGCACACCTTTATAATTCATAAAAAAATTTAATATTTAATACAATAATTGCTCAGGAATATATTTAGGCTTATTTGGTGTGTGATACAAAAATGCAGTGCAATCTTGAAAACATTTTAGTCATGCAGAATACGGTGTTGCATATTTTTGTCGTTCTAACCTCAATTGAGCATACATCCCTTTTATTTGAACACTGCAGCAGAAATCAAACTCACTATCTTCACGCTCACACGGATATGGGAATTCTACTTTGCTTAAATAGACATAAGTTTATGCTAGTTACAATTTCTAACTTGAAAATATACCTGCCTACAGTACACAACGCACAAAATTGTGGAAGGTTGTAAGACAGAAGTGAACGGAATGGTGAAATGCTTGACATTCATTAAGGAATGTTTTTAAATTAAATCATTTAATAAGTTGGTCATGATCGCGACATAAACCTCCAAAATATTTTTTCTATTGCACCTTACTTGAGTAATATTTCACAAAATGTATATAGATATGTTCGTCTAGAGCATCTGTTACTTCTCACTAAACTTAGCTCAATTCTAGAACTATTCAAGTGATTTTATATGCAATGATACCCCGTGCTGTGCTGCTGCCTATAAAGAAGTCGGAATGCTTCTCCAGCTGCATCCTCGCAGTTTTGTCTCGGCCTAATTCACAACACGTGAATGAAAATCAATAAAGAAAGAAAAAAAGAATCAAGGAGCGACATAAGAAAAGCGTCTACATCCTTGCTCTGATCTCCGCGCTGGCGGGGACAAGGCGCTCTCAGTTATGGTTTTATGTACATCGATTTTTATACAGAAGGAATTATGTTGTACGCTGAAATTTTGCTGCGTAGTAATAAATATGCATGCTAAATTTCCCCATCACTGCCGTGTTAGAAATGCCTCTTGACGGCACTTGTAATCATTTTGTAAGAAAAGTGGAAGTTCGCATTGTTGTTAAAGGGCTTTATGTTACCCGGGCTCTATCCCCGCGTACATGCGGAAAAAGTGACATTTTCAAACGAATAGCAATTGCACGCGGTGATCGAATTGTTGAATCTCGAAAGGCATTGCTTGTAATTATCGCAGCTAAAGTTTCGCTGAAGCTGTTCGTGGCGGAAAACCAATCCTTAAATCTTTCTGAGTCTGGGCTTCAAAGAGAAGGGCAATCAAACTTCAACCGATTGTAACTTTTTGTTGTTTGTTGGTTTGGTAATCATATCAAATACATAACAATTACAACTGGAAGGTCAAATCAATTTGAAGTTATAAAAAATTTGTAACAGCCTAGAGACCCTTCGAAGTGACCTAGCGCATATCAAGAGCAGTGTGCCGCCCTATACAGATAAAAAATCTCAATCCGCATTGTCCCACGAGTGGAAGTAACTATCCCGCCATGCACCGAGCTTTGAGCAGTTCTTTAGTGGGACGCAAGCGAAGAACTAATTTAAACAGGGGATAAGATGACGGGAATGTTCGGATTTTACTTAATGTGATTGCTTGGCAAAGGCATCGTTGATAAAAAGAATATCAGTAATGTGAACAGAAAGCGCGAGCTCATCTTTACGTCAGTTGCTACGTTTTTTTCTGCATCGAGCTGACTATAATGTTCTGAAGGCATAGTCGCTGCTTCTTGATCGGTGGCCTAGGGCACGTATTTATAAAGCCGAAACCTCTTAAGAGACCAATGCACTTGTCCTTGTACTAACTAGTTTGACGGCAAAATTTTTAAAGCCTCTCCAAGCGCATAATTTTTACGCCTCAAATCCCGGTATGCACGAGAGAAAACAAGAAAAATTATATTCTTTCATATAGAAACATGCCAGCCTTCTTGTTATGAATCCGACGCTCCTCTTCCAGCAGGAACGCGTTATATTCGCGTTACGTCCCCGGAGAACTTTGCATAGAGTTCATTTCGAGGTTGGAGGGGAGCCGGAGGAGGTTTTCTACGGATCGTTTTTTGAATGCCTGGATGTCGCTTGTTGGTAATGGCTCAAAACTTTGCACTTTCTGAGAGGCTCGAGTGTGCGGTACACAACCCGCGGATCACATATACAGGAAGCAAAATATTTCAAAAAAAAAACTCAAAGCGCCACTCTGCTGGCATGTGTCACATTTCAAAATGCCGCGTAGTTTCTAAATATATAAACTGAACTAATGTGGACACGAACGTACACGGTTTCTTCATGGAGCGCCGATAGAAGCAATAGGCAACAACAATTTTCTTCATAGCAAATTTAGCTGAAGAATTTCAGAACTCGACGCCTTTTTCGCAGGAGCGGGTTAAGTTGCCTGCTTTCAGCTAAAGCCATCCGTAGTCTACCATCATTTGCATACGTTAGAAATGGCAGTGTAAGGACATCGCAAGAGAAGATTTGAAATGTTGAAAGAGATCAGGTACTTGAAGAACTTCACGTTTGTCGCATCAAAAAATTTTGAAATCGCGACGTTGTGGCACTTCTCGCGAACCAGACGAAAGCACCTGTGCCTTCAAGCATGCGACACTAAAGGACTTGGGTTCGAAGTCACGCCACTGAAAGTGGGGTACATCGCTACGCAACCGTGGCACTGCGCGCGCAATTGTGCGCCTCTCTATGTCATGCCACTCAGCGCACTCACAATTTATCTTTTATCATGTGCCTCGATTTGATGCTCGTGCCTACTGTGACTCATATCCGGAACCACGAGGACGAGGAAAAAATGAACGGGAACAGGAGAAGAGAATCTGATAGCTCTTCAGAGGTTTCAACAGGTGCGGCTGCAGTGTGGCTGAAAGCAGATGCTATAATGTAAGCTGCGGTTTTCATTTTTGCCAATCCTCACTGTATCAAACCTTCCTTGAGACATGACTACAGCCAGAAGACCACAAACACTTAAGGAAGAAACGCCCTCATTCATTAAAATCGCTGCATTTGCAACTGATTTATTGTATGTGGGCATTGGTTCATTAAATTGTTGGTTGGAAGAGCGATTGTTTGTATCCGGGGGGGTTTCTTCATTAGGCGTTTGTTGTCTTCGGGCTGCAGTCATGCCTCAAGAAAGTAACCAACTAGCCGAAAATTTCGTTTTACTGAATCACACGTGCTGTTTGCATTCCCTCTGAGCTTTGTGTTGTCAAGTGTCAGCATTTCAACAAAGCTACAGAAGTAATTACACACCATGCCGACAAACGAAGGTAAGGCTCTGACAGTTCATAACGGTCTAATATACTAAGATATCTGCTTTATTATTCACCGCGTTTTCCTGATTGGCTTATTCGTGCACTTTTACGGTCGTTGTGTTGATACGGTAAGAAGACAGAAGTGTGTTTTTAGTGTTTTGTTGTAGTCCTTGAACGACCTTGTCGTACTGCCGCTGACATAAAATAAATACACACGAAGTGTTTTGTGTATCCATGCCGTCCTGTTTACTAGGAATTTTTAAAAATGTACCAAATATGCTATTATTGCTGCCGCCTTTTTAAAAAGTTTTTACAGCCTTTCCGACCCAGTATTTCTTGCCCCAAAATGATATAGACCAGAATGTTCTTGCGCGCAATTCGTTATACGTTCGTCGAAGATTCTGGTTTAAAACAGCGAAAAATTATTTTAATATAATAGCGCAGACTCCACCTCGAGGTACCAACTACTGGCGCCATTGTTTATTTTGAATATTAGGTGGCCAGAACTGCTCATGAGAACGTTGGAAGGGCTTTGGAATCATTTAAACGTTTTTGAAGTCGAACGCCATTTAAGCACTCAAAATTGGGCTGTGTCAAAAAACATGCAAATAGAACGAAAAATATAATCAGCACGTCGGCGGTCTGGCCAATAGCCTTCTTTATATAGGTGCACTAAATTGTCCACAAGGTATTTTAAGGCTGCAAACAGCAAAAATGCAGTGGTGACACATACACACGAGGAGGCGCCTCTTGCGCAACTACCTTCTTTCTGTACTCGATGGTAATTTTGTGTAATGAAACCCGCAGTTGTCCGCGTTCATCCCTAGGATTTGTTCACTGGCGTTCAGAAGACACGGGTTGATAGGGAGATTCGCGTGTACATTTGTATGTTCACTCTGTCGAAAAGCCGACTTTATACTAATGGTCGCACTTATTGAGTAAGTGGAAATTCTTGTTAAAAAATATGAGTCCGAACATCAATATGATTCGTTGTTGGTAGGAATCTATGACTGCCTACATTGGTATGGCCGCGTTTGTCCTGATGGCGCGAGGAACTGTCCGCGGAGGCCTGTAAAGTGTTTTGTAGAACAAAATACACTAACATAGGATGTAAATACACGCTTTTTCAATAAAGAAATGATACCATAAAAACAAGATAAATATATTTGCAGCTTCGAGAAATAAGAAGAATTTTCAAAAAACAGAAAGACATATTATAGAGGCCTAATACAGGTTATTGGAGTGAAAAGCTGTTAACAGCAGAAATATCATTTTTCGACCTCGCCATCATCTACGTGTACTGTCAGATACTAGTAAGGAATGACAGATGGAACGCTGGCAAGCACTTTATTCGGTGACAGCTAAAACACCCTTCTCACTGCTGGTCTGCCATTATCACTGCTGCATGTAGACAGTAACTACATTGAATATAAAATAGCAGGAAGCAAGGTCTGTGCCTGTTCTACTTGCGAGTAATAGGCATGTAGACATATAGCATTTTGGGCAGAAAAATGAAATGAAAATACCACTGCCCTGCTTCCATCGATGCATGCACGCATATATTAGAGTGAGCACAAAAAATAGTTAAAATAAAAGTGCCTTGCCCGTACCACTGTCACGAATTGGTAACGCGTCCCCGACTTTCCAGTAGAGAACGCTATCGCATGCCGACTCCAACAAGAGAAGAAGAGAAGAAAGAGATTACAGAAAACAAAACGAAGCCGTATTTATAATTTCAAGAAAAAGGGCCATTAAGAAACGGAAACAAAAATAAGAAAAACGCATTCAACACGCGTACAAAGCTACAGCATAAAAGAAAGAGTTCACCAGGTACTTAGCGTCCCAGGTGAGGCGGGGATGCCTTGCAGAAAAGGGTGGTTGTAATGCGACACGTGTCTGGTTTTGCGTCGGCGAAAGCGTCGGAAGGGAGGCCGGTGGTAGTAGGAGCGGTGAGGAATACAGGTAGACGCCGCTGGTCCCCCCGTCAGGAGCCCGAATAACTGGGCAGCAGAAGGAAATACGTAGCCAGGTCCCGTCGGTGGAGTCACAAAACGCCGGAGGTTTACAGCAGGCAATCCGAGAGTGCCTTTCGGAAGCACGGACCATCAGTTCCTTGGCTGCCACCTCCACATTTGCAAAGAACGCAGGAGGCTTGCGCCAGTGATCCAAGGGAGGTCCGCGGCAGCACGGACCCAACGTCCGACGGCTGCCACCTCCATGCTTGAATGGCACGATCTCCGCTGCTCTGTCTTCTTTTGCACGTCGATTTTCTGAGACGTCAACTCCCCGCTCCTCGTGCTCGCCACGCTCTTTGTCGCCGTCGCCTCGCACACACCATTCGCTCGCGTACACGCCGAACGCTGGGCTGGCTCGCGCAGCGCTCCGCTGTCAACGGACCGCTGTCGGCGCACGTACTGCAGTAAAAAATCTCCTGGGATTTGTTGTGCACCTCACAACCGTCAAAGTCATGTATATATGTGTTAGAATAAAGAAGAAAAATAAAGAAAAACAAGTGCCCACCTAGTTCTAGGGTTTTAGACAAGAAGTCGAAAGAATAAGACATCCAACATTAGAAATAAAAGCCGCATGCTGCACCAACCGCATACCTTGAAGCAATCTTGTTCACGTTACAGAAAATATGTAGCCGATTAAAATTCCTCCATCCTAATTGGAACTGATTACAGTGCTCAAGTTACCGTCCCAGAAAAGTAACTGAAAAATTACAGAACAGTAATCTATCATAATTGCGTTGCTTTTCCTAATTTTTACTTGGTCATTGACGTCAAAGCATCAGTGACCAATGGGCTCGCCTAATTAGTGCTGTTTATCCAAGTGCATTTATTTCTAGCATTTGTGAAAGCCTGTTCTAAAAAGCAACAAAGAAAAAAAAGCAAAGCACGAAGCGACCAGCCAGGTTAATCATCATTTCCACGGGCTGTGCAGAATATTAAGTAGGTGGCAAAGAGTCATCACATGAAGGTGATTTTCTCTGCCTTGTACAAGTTTAGTAAGGTCTTTGAAATGCTTGTTGATCGAAAGCACGAATAACGTTCTGAGTAGCACGTCACCAAATACTTAAAATGCTGCAGCTATAAGAGCCCCCTCACCTGCAATAATGTTTAGAATGGTGAAACGTGAAGATGCTCTAAAGACAGAGCTTAAACACATAATCTTAACGTAAAAATAAATCCTGCAGTTTTTTGCAATACAATTGTAGCACCTGGGATTTCAAACGTGTCATCAACAAAAACAAGTTTCATGCATGCGCCAAGACAATCTGGAGCGAGAGATTATGCAAGCTTTATTTATTCCTAAAACTGGAGATATGTGTGTTAGTACACCCTCGGTTTCAATCCTTGGTAAAGACGTGCGTTTTCTGCATGTATACATTTTGGCTTTTTGCTATTTTTGTCATGGAAGGGGATTCCTGCCGTCTTTTTTGTGATTTTTATATCGTGGTTACCCTTTGACTATGGTGTTTTTTTAATTTTTTACGCTGCTTTGATACGAATGTTTTTAACTGGTTTCACTGGCTCCTTGTTTGTCGCCTTTTTCTATTTCCTCTTTGATGCAGCCTGGCCAAGAGATACACGATTCTGCATTAATAAACACAGGTCATTTGTTGTTTATTCAAGGTTGAACAAAAAGAATTTTTTTTAGGAAAAGAAATGGTGGAGTAACTGCCACACACATATATTGTTCGAGACCCGAACCGCGCAGTAAGAGAAGGGATAAAGGAGGGAGTGAAAGGAGAAAGGAAGAAAGAGGTTACAGGTTGGTTTTTGTTTTTTTCTGTGTAGAGCTGTGGCTTGTGCTGTTTGTGTGAGGGGGGCGACGCAGCTGGCACAGGACAGGGTGAAACGGACAAGTATGGGAGAGGCTTTTCGCCTGCAGTGGGCATAGTCAGGCTGATGATGACAATGATGATGAATATAGGATGGATCTTCGGCTGCATTCCCAAAATAAAAGCTCAACTTGCATAGCACTGGTACTACAAGGACTTTAACAAGTACTTGTGGTGAGTAGATATTTGTGCGTAGCTCTTTCTGATTATACTTCTGCTCTGCACATTAATTTTTAGGCCCACCCTTCTGCTCTGCCTGTCTAACACATTGGTCACGGTTTGCAGTTCACCGGCTGAGTGACTCAGCAAGGCAATATCATCAACTAATCGCAGATTATTTAGCTATTATTTATTAACTCTTATCCCCAACTGTTCCCAATTCAGGCCTCGGAATACCTTCTGTAGACTGTCGGTGAAAAGCATTGGCGAGAACGTAACTCCTTGCTTGACGCCCTTCTTTACTGAAATTTTATTGCTTAATTTCAAGGTTGAAGGTTCAAGATTCGTTTATTACATGTTTATGGTATAAGGTTAGAGAAAAACATTGGAATACAGAAGGAAGTCCCAAATTCGGAGACTGTGGACGGGACCTCCTATAAAAACAATTGTAAAAATGAATTACAGACAGCAGATGCAAAAAAAAAATTAAAGTTGGCATCATAAATGAGCAGTGAGTGAAATACGAGAAATAATGCAAACCCTTATTTGACAGAAAAAAGATTACACACCTAATATCATACACACCAATACAAAAGACAACTCATTGAATAATATAAATGACAAAACTAGTCCCATATACCAAGCAAAATACTATTAGGGGGATTGTAAAAACTTACGGAGAGCGGATTTAAAGGCACATATATTAGGTGATTGCTTAATGCTAACTGGTAATGAGTTCTATATTGTAGTGGCAGTGAAACGAACTATTTGCTTTCTATAATTAGTGTTAGGTTTA
Organism: Amblyomma americanum; assembly: GCA_030143305.2. NCBI lineage: Eukaryota > Metazoa > Arthropoda > Arachnida > Ixodida > Ixodidae > Amblyomma > Amblyomma americanum. The sequence continues at coordinate 2,931 of JARKHS020033182.1, read as the reverse complement.
GGGAGTAAAAAGTTAGTTATCAGCAAAACGCGTGTCGTTGCGACGCGGATTTTGATTACTGCTAGTTAACGAAAAAGGAAGTGGACAGTGATAAAATATTGTATGACAGGAGCAGACGAGGGGCATTTGCAGGGTTGTGACTATCAGTGATAATTCGAATTGCTTGATTTTGAATAGTTTGCAGAGAAGATAAATGCGAATGATACGTGTGTCTCTAAGATGTAATGCAATACTGAATATAGGAGCGGATGAACGAGTAATAGAGAGAAATGAGAAGGGGAACATGGAAATACGGGCGAACTTTAATTAAAACTCTAATACCATACGCCATTTTTCGGGAAATAGATGAGATGTGGGTCTGAACTTTAAGATGTTTGTCCAGCACTACGCCTAAAAAGGATACGTGATCAGCTGAAAGGATTAAATTGGAGCCTATGCTAACAGACGGGTTTTCGCAAAGAATTTTTTTAGGTTACCTAAAAACTATAAAGCTGTATTTGGATGCATTAATGAACAGCAAATTGATTCTGCACCAATCGAATACATTCCGTGCATTAATGTTAAGTTTATCGACCACTTTATTTATATGTGAATCTGAGGTTAAGATTTTTGTGTCGTGAGCATAAAGGAAACAGTTGGAATTACAAAGACACCTAGGGAGGTCATTGATATATATTAAAAATAGAAGAGGGCCAAGAAGAAAACCATGCGGAACTCCAACATTAGTAGTCTTGAATTTTGAGTAGTTTCCCGAGATGTACACGGCTTGTTTTCTATTGAATAAATAGATTCTGATTAGCGAAAGTGCAGGCCCAGTTATGCCGACAGCGTCAAGCTTATTGAATAAAATAGCATGGTTGAGGGAATCAAAATCTTTGGAAAGGTCAAGAAATAATGCACCAGTAAAGTTACCTGCGTCGATGTAGGATTTAATTTTATCGGTGAGAGCGATCACAGCTAAATCGGTTGAAAATCCCATTCTGAAACCGAACTGGTAAGGTGAGGGAATGTCAAATTTTGTTAAGTAATTGTTTATTCGCATAACAATAGCTTTTTCAATGATTTTACTGAAAAACGATAAAATACCGATTGGGCGGTAATTAAAAATGATTCGTTTATCTCCCTTTTTGAAGACTGGAATTAGCTTTGCCTTTTTCAATACAGTTAGGAAAGTGCCCGATTTCAAGACCAGATTGACAATATGGGCGAAGACATCGCAAATGAGATGCACAATTAGCTTAATATAGGATGATTGAATATCATCGAGACCTGGACTGGCGTCTTTCAGGTTGCGTATTATTTTGCCGATTTCATCAGGGGAGACAGGGAAAAGGAAAATGCTATGAGGAGACCGTTCTAATGTTTGATTAGCGGCAGTATTTAGTACTCCTGAGGCTAGAGCAAATGAATCACTAAAGGCTTCAGCAATGTCTGATTGATGGGTATGTGTTACCTTACCGGAAGTAATTGTTGATATGGGAGCTTTCGAGTTGTTTCTCTTTAGGAAGGAATTAATAACTTTCCATTGCTTATGAACGTTATTTCCAGCGTGATTTATTTCTCTTTCAAAGTAATTTCTCTTCGCTGTTCTAAGGAGCAGACCTAATACATTAGAATACTTCTTATAACGCGCTAAAAACCTTAAGTTGAATGGTTGCTTATTGCATTTTCTATATAGGTTATCTTTCTCAAACTGCTTAAAGGACCAGAAGTCATCCAGGGATTATTCGGAGTTGAAAACTTCTTATTGCAAATATATATAGTAGAACACTCATCGATAGTATTAGAGATAATAAGAAAGAACTGATTGAATGCAATATCGGCGTCATCAAGACCCTTAACCACTGACCAGTCAATAATAGCAACCCGTTCAAGGAATAAAGCAGAGTCCAATGTTTCTTTAATGAACTGAGTATGCCTAACACAGTTAACACAGTTATCCAACTGTATGAAAATAGGGTACTGATCTGTTATATCAACTTCTATGACACCTGCATTAGGGGCGGACATTAGGATTGATAAACCGTGATCTATGAGGGATCTTGAACCAGTAGCGGAAATCCGTGTGGGAATGTTGATAAGATTTTCGAAGCCATGAATATTTAAAACTTCCATATAATCTACATATGAGGAGCAGTCAGGATCTAATGTGTTAATATTGATGTCACCCATTATTATAACATTTTTGCGTTCCATTGACAATACACCTAGGACTGAGTGCAGAGCTGAGCAGAAATCTTTAACATGGAACGAGGGCGATCAGTATATGCAGACAATGACTATCTTTTTTCTATCTAGTGAAAAGAAAGATTCGTTTGGTTCGATTCATACAGATTCACAACTTTCCACTTTTAGCGATAGCTCAAGTCGGCGACGATAGTGATAGCAAGAAGAAATAAGGATCGCTGTGCCATCGTGCGCGCTATCGCTACAATGGCAGTATTCAGCGCTATATGAAGGCAACGTGTACCGGTTCTTGTCGGCATCCGACAGCCAAGTTTCGCTCAAGCAGATTACGGAGAACTTGTGTTGAGTGGCTGATAATAGGTTAGTAAAGTCATCCGAATGTTTTCGTAGACTTCGCGCATTGAAATGAATAAAAGATCTCCATGAACAGAAAAGATAAGATTTTAGATTAGAAGGCGTGAAGTAGGAGGTCATACTGATGGAAGAGATTAGAAGAAAAATGCAGAATCTCAAGTGAAAATGGAAAGGTTGGATACAGATTTAATGCGGAAAACATGGCTGGTCTCACGTGCTAAAATTTGGCAGTTTTTCGTCCTGAGAAACAGCCACCCTTTTTTTTTCTTGAGTGTTCGTGTCTTACTGAGAAGTTTCTTGTTTTCCACAGTAAGGTGGTCCTTTAAATAAACTGGCTCCTTTGCTGCGCCTGGGAAACCCAACGTACCGGTGTCAAGCCGTGACTTACGA